>JBCAUA010264843.1:0-20076 GCA_038406235.1 Peronia verruculata | reverse complement strand
TTGTTGTTGTTGTTGTTGTTGTTGTTGTTGTTGTTGTTGTTGTTGTTGTTGTTTGTATGTTTTTGTAGACATCAATTCTTAAGCCGAATTCTTTGCAATGATTCATGTGACAGCGTAAGTTGAGTTTTGTTTGGACCTTTCCATCCCCTCTGACGGAGGATTATCTCAGTCTCTAGGTAACCTGAGGTAACTAAAAAGTAACTTGAGGACAGATGCAATATAATATGTGAAAACAAGCTATTGTAGGTCCCAGAGACTGCTGTGTTAGGCTTCTGCAAAATCTGACATCAATATTAACAATCATAAAACACACACACACACATACACACATTCACACACACACATAGAATTCCCTTTAATCAAAATAATGTAAATCTAATTCATGGATTTATTCTATTTCTATTCGCAGGAATTTGTGTGGATAAGAACTTCAGCGTGAGAAGAAAAAGCTAAATATTTTCGACCATCGCCTTATCTTCAAAAAAGATTGTCATTTCGTTGACTCTTTGCTTTCTCGTCTGGTTACTTTTGATTTCGAATTACGGTGTAGAAACATGCCGTCACTGCCAAGGATAGACAAGAGAACACTCAAGCGTTTAAAGTCTTCCTACCCATCGAACTGGAAAGAATTCCCCACGGGAAAGTCACGGACGAGTTTAGCAAAGCGTGGCTTTTACTTCTCACAAGGTAAGGCTGTATATATGGATACACTGCAAACAAGTTACATTGTATGTGTTCTTACTGAACTCGATTACATTAAAATGTAAGTAAGACAGCATAGACAGATAGTAATATATATATGGCCAGATAGGAACTCATCATCTTCATCATCGCCTTTATCACCCTGTGGTATCAGGATATAGGCCGCGAACAATAGACTTCCACTTTCTCCTCCTATCCTGGGCACTTCTCACTGCATCTTTCCACTGTAGCCCTCCTCTCTTCAAATCATCCTCCATCAGTCTTCTCCAGGTTGTTCGTGGTCTACTGCTATTTCTCTGTCCCTGTGGGTTCCACTGAAGTGCTTGCCTTGTATTGCTGCTGCATGGCCTCCTAAGGGTGTGTCCTATCCACCAGAAAGGGAATGGGGATGAAATATTACACTTTACAGGATGAAATGAGAGAAAGGGGAAGAGAGACAGAGATGGAGGAGAGAGAAATAAAAACTATCCACTTGTTCATTGATGTGATTCTTATCAAAGAGCGAACAAATTAAAAATGGGTGATATAGGCCTGTCGTGTTGTATCACACGTTAAACATGAGGCCTACATTTTTAATTTTTTCTTTTTAATCTGTTATTGATTGCCCGTTGCGTGGAATGTGTTATTTTCACCAGCAAGAGGAGGGAGGAGAGGAGGGGAGGGGACACGGAGGGAGGGGGGAGGCTCATCATTAAGATATCACATCTGAGCTTGCGCAATTTACTTGACCTATTTTGAAGTTTTTTCGGTGAATTGTGACGTTCTTGTTCGGGAATTTCCATTTCTAAATATAAAAGTTATCCCGTAACATACCTTTGTTGCTCCATGTACCTATAGTTAAGTGTAAATATTGTTTGCTTCATCAATAAATAGCAAACACTTACGTAAATTAATAGAATAATGCTCTTTTACAAATACCACCATTCTGCCATCTACTGCATTTGTGTAGCAGATTCATAATTTTTCTATTATTATTTTCCTCAACGGCCGAGCAAGTACATGTTGCCAAAAAGTTAATTTAAAAAAAAAAAAAAATGTTGTGGATACTTTAGTTATGATTGCCTAATTGAAATACATGTATACGCTGTCAGTATATGATTGAAAGTTATAAATCTCACATTACTAAAAGACATCTTTGTAACGTGTCAATTACTTGAAACTTTTAACATTTGAACAAGCTGTATGCTGTGGTTTCTGTAGAAAACACACCGTTTACTGCTTAACTGTGTGAACATAGATCTATATAACAGTGACTCAAATGGACCTTATAGCAAACGGTGGGTAATAAATTTACACCCTTCCAAATAGTTATTAGAATAAAACCTGCCCGCAAACTGTAGTTGCAGTCATAAAATGTAGTAGAGCTATAGCACTCTATGGTCACAGTAGATATGGCCAGATGTAGGTCGCTCTTAATAACAACACATTATGATCTATCTTGACACGAAAACTTAACGGACAGACCCTTGAACTGTGGAATATTAAAGGCATGAATAAACTTTTGGATAGATCTACATGTACTTTACATAGTGGCGAGTTAGAAAGCAGTAATAAATTACATTTACATTTGCCTCAACCCGATACACTGTCCAGCAGTTAGACACTGATCTTGAAAGAATAGAGAGAGTGGAGTAAGTTTCCTAGTCGGAGCTTGGCATTTTGAGGATTAAGTGTTGAAGGCTGAGGTATCACAAGTGTTCACCAGAGAAGTACAAAATACCAGCTTTATCTCAGCAACAAATCAGGCACAGGTTGGGTGTTTCGGGGGGAGGGGGGGAGGTTTGTTTGTTGTTTGTTTTGTTTTGCTTTGCTTTTTCAATTCTAAGTTCAGGATTATCTCGACTTTTAGCGTCTGCCACTTTGGTTAAAGAATATTCAGTGGATGGAAAGAAAAAAAAAAAAAGGAAGCTCTTCATTCGATTTTTAACTGCCATGGATTGTGGAACCTCTAAAATATATTCTACCTTATCTGAAAAGGCTACGAATTGGATGTTCCCATCCAAGAAACCAGGGACTGCTGAATCACTAAAAGAGTAATATTATAATAATTTTTTTTTTTTTTTCAAGTGCAGTGTCTAAATCTAATTCCGGCTTGGATTCGAATTTTGGGAAGAAACCGGTGACCCCACGGCCACATCGACCCCAAATCTGAGATCAGTTTGAATTGTTTTTACATCCCCATCAGCCTCTAGTTCAATCCATCACTATGGCTGAATAGATTAAGACTGCAGGCCTGTCGTACTATAGAGTGTATTATGCACGTGATTGTCTAAGCCTTTGTATGTTCGTAAAAAAAAAAAAAAAGTGTATGCGAAGAATGTGCTTATGGTTCAAAGGACATCATCATCATCATCATTATCATCACCATCATCATTTTATAAAAATACAATATAACTGTCAGACCGGTAACTAATAAAACAATTCAAGAAAAACAAATAACACAGAAATCTATAAAGAACTTGAACGCGTGTCATCATGTTAACCAACTGATCATGTCTGGTTACTTTATGTATAGTAAACAGAAATTGTTTGAGACATTTCTTTTTGTTGTCATTTTTTTGTCTTTTTTAAAATTGACAGAAACAATTTGAAGTAGGACCTACGGTAATTAAAAAGATGATATTCATTTTTGTTAGAAGAGTTTTGCTCCATTGTGTCTTATTAGGGAGCTTACTCAAGGGACATAACATGTCTGAATCTAAAACCCTGAATTACGACCGCCCTCTTATGCGACCTAATTTTGCCTACATTTTGCCAAGTCGTAATGAAGGGGTTCCACTGTATAAACTTATAGATACATAGGATACCTTAGCTTTCATTCATAGCAAATTAGCAGTTATAGCTCACCTGTACTCTCAATAGCCTGATCGCTGGTCAATGCAAAACTTGTTGAGTGGGTCAAGTGGTCAGGGGTCTCCGTTCTCATTCAGTATAATATAAACAAAGAGACTACGTCACATGTATTTATTACTCTCTTTCTGCATGATTGTTTCCAACAACATGATTGGGCAGGGACAATTCCCCAGGTAAGACCCAATAAGATGCCGGATGTAAGAAGAAACGAATGTGAGTGTGCCTGTGCCATAAAGAATGCGACATTGGGGCGAAAAGCCACTTCGTCCCCCGTCGTAGCCAAATGGCTACAGGCGTTATTTTAAATAATGTGTTTATTTTAATGTTTTTGAATATTTTATACCCAGCTCTTACCTTGGGAAAGGTGGACCTCTAAAATTATTGCTAAGATTAACAAAGGCTACGAGCCCAATTTTTACACTTTTGGCTTTTATGTCCAGGGGACATGTTTGTGTGTGAGTTGGGCTTACGAGGATGCTTCGACAAACACAACAGGAGGACAAAGGAGCCAGGACACCACAAGAGACCTGACAACGGAAGAGTGGACGGGCGGGGCTTGTGCTTGCCCATTGCTTTTTCCCCCTTTGGCGCGGCCGGCATGACCGACAATTGAAAATGGAGGCTGAGATAACCCCCGTGTAAGGGGGTTGAAAAGCCTGAACTAAAATGAACTGATTGTTTCTTTTGATTGTAGTTTCAGACCATTTGAGAGGACTTGAGCAGGCCATGTGGCCTGTGATTTCTCTTCTTCCATCTTTCTGTCAACTGCTGCCTAGATTTAGCTCAATCTATGGGCTTTCTCACAATCTTATTCTAAGAAAAAATAAAATCATTGACTATCGAAAAGATCTTGTACTTAGATGCAGCTGTGACATTTTATGTGACATTTTGGCAAAACTGGGTCTAATAACACCTAATTGTTGTCGACAAAATGAGTATTATCACAGCGATGCAACAGGCATAGCAAGGAAAGGCCAGACCGTATAAATCTGGGCTTCGCACTAAAAAGAGCGTTTCACCTGTTGGATATATACGTGTGGCGCTCTTGTAGGGTTCAAGTTTGTGTGTAGGCCTCTGTGTAAATTAAGGATGCAAGATAGAGATGAAAATGTGGCAATGGTGAGTAGTATCAATGGTATCAAGGCAGGACCTTCGGTTCCTACCAGGGGGGAGACCAAGCTCGGTAACTCTTCAGCTCGGGCGCCCCGCCTTTGTTAGTAAGCTGGATTCGGCTTTAAACCGTTTCCATTGCTTTCCAGTTGCTTCCACGGTGCGGTGAAGGTCGGGACTGGGCGGTATGTACCTCAGGCCGAGGCCCTTGGAACTCGTGCGCCATGTCGATGGCACATGCGTTGACCCGCCCCCGCATTGGTGGGCTGTTTTGCAGTGGCATCGAAGCAACTGCCAAACCAGCATACTAACACTAGTCTTTTAAAATGGGCCACGCCTACAAAGTTAAGAAAAAAAAAAAAACAGACCTAAGCTTAGCTAGTATGTTTGCTGGCTAAAACTTTTACATAACATAGCTAGATTTTGACAGCCTCTTTCTGCTACTTGTCTGTCTCTCCATTTTCTGCGAAATGTTGTGATTACATTTCAAATCTAGAATCTAGATCTAGATTTAAGAAGATCTATCCAGTAGACCTTGCAACACAATTGATCTGCACCACTAGCGTAATTTTGAGTAGAGAACTAACTCCTGTGTGACTGCACTGTAAGACTGGTGACTTTTTTTTTGTTGAAGAATCAATTCATTGTTGAAGATCTTTCAGGGACTTAGTCTTACAGAACAGCAAATCCACCACAATCTAAATCTCCAGCTCTCCAGTGTCATATGAACATTTAAAAAATCGGCGTTTTGAGAAGGGACACTACTCACGATCACTGAAGGACTGATCGTGTGCTCGTCATTGGACATATTTTTTTCTCCTGATTTATATTGGAAAAAAACAAAAATTGCGAAAAAATCACCTTCAGGTACAAAATTGCGGCCGCAAGCAATGCATCTTTCTGAAGGGCCAGATTAAGTCCCCTTAAAAAAAAAAAAAAACAAGTGGTACATATATTTAAACGTGTATTTTTTTGTTTTGAGTATGTTTTTACTTTTACTGCTCTTGAGAAGAATGATGGTGTCATCTCTAGCATTTTTTTTTTTTATATCCTTGTTTAGCATTTTGTGATTCAGTTTGGTTTATGATGCACATTGCCATTACCTGAGTACTATTCTCTCTGCCTCCCCTTCCCCTTGTATATAAACACCCAGAACAGTTATTATGAAAACTATTTTAATTTAAAAATTTGCGTTATTGTAAAATATTCTTTCGGAACGATCATTTTGCTGTGTAATTTGTAATTTTCAAATCAGAATAAAAACTATGGGAAACTATGAAATCTACCCTTATTCAAAAGGCACAATTGTCAAATGTCCGTATAATACGGAACGTTGATAATCCATTTTTAAGGGTCAATCCATATTTGCACAGTTTAAAAAAAAAAAAGGAAATACTGCTTTTTCGTGGAAAATGAAAAAAAAAATAATAAAAATAACGTTGTAAATATGTATAGGCCTAATTCAAACGGGCAAGTAAACAAAAGTGCCATTTTGTTGGTGTTTGCCAGGTAAGTTTTAGTTTGACCCGCCACCACATAGCCTGACATAGAAATAAAGAGAGAGAAACTAGCCAACCGTTGTTTAGCAGAGGTTATTTTGCATTCAGCTTTTGAGCTGGACTTTATGCTTGTCGGTGATTTGACTCTTATTTTTGGGTTATCGTTACCAGTACTCTGAATTACAAGGCAAAATTAAAGTGGCTGGATTTAAACAGGCATAAGTTAGGCCTATAGATCTAGATCTACTATTCTTTAGCCTAGACAAAAATATTTTTCCTATATAAAAGGCATAATGCTGTTTCATGCAAATAAGCTTTAATTAAATTGTAATATTTTCATGATTTTTAACAATTTGCCACATCAATTTGGAGTTATTTCCTTCATAAGCCTTTTTTCAGCATATTGTTACGATGTACGGTTTAAACAGGCCGAGACACTGCTTGATCTTGGATCAAATTTGGCCTTAGGATCTTGGTCTAGGATCTGCATCTAGGCCCCTTAGGACCTCCGGCTTTACTGTTGTAGTTTGTTTTACCAGATGTGCAGTTGGCAATTTTAGCCTCCAGTTAGGTATAATAATACGTACTCTATTATTCTTAATACACCCATAGAGAATCTTGATCGAGCAAAGGAAAGTGAAAGGAAAGCAAAACAACTTGCTCAGCTCTTCAGTTTAACTTCTTTAGTTGTTCGTTGAAGTAGAAAAAACTTAGGAATCTGGGAACTCTTTTTTGTCAGTTTAATTCTTAGCAATTTGTGCCAGTAGATTTACCAACACAGATAGGCCATGTCTATTTCATTTTTACTAACAGACTGGGTTGAAAACTGAGATCAACTTAGATCTAGCCTAGATTCTAGATCTAGATTCCTTACAAGATAGGCTAAGACTCAAGCCTAGACCATCTTAGGTAGTCTTGTGAACTGAATTATGTGATTGTCACAAGAATCATCCAGGCCTAGATCTATTGATAGCCTGCCTATGACCACTTAGGCACTGGGCATTTCTGTGCTTGTGGGCATTTCTTCAAAGACAAAATGTTTAGGCCTAGGTATATAGAGGGGAGGGCGATCATAAACCTGATTCCAATCCTAGATTAGACAGATCTACAGTGACGACTGGTTTCAGTCTTAGACTTTCAACTGTGATTAGATCTCGCCTACTCTGTGTACTTGAACTATGTATACAGACTACCAAGATCTAGATCAAGATCATGCTAAGCCCTACTATTACTATTACTACTACGACTAGAAGAATTAAAATAACAAATAGAGATATAACTTAGTTTTTGTTTGGCAGCCGAGTTTTGTTTGATTGTGAATTGGATTTTGTTCAGCTTGAGCACAGACTAGATCCTAATTCTAAATTCTAGTCTAGTATCTTATAACAGAACGACAATTGGCTAAGAAAAATGTTCAACCACCACTAAGCATTGCTTGTAACAGCAATTAAATTAAGAGAATTACAGAGCCATTTGAGGTTTGAAGCCAACAAGAATGACTCAGCTGTTAATTTATGTTATAGAAAAAATATATTTTCATCAGTTTGCTTCATCTGTAATTGGCTGAATGAAAATGTTTCCAGTCTTCAGGAATTTAACTTAATCATTAATATTTTTCTTTTAGGTGTTTGAACTGACTAGAAGCAGACCAGATCTTAGCCCACTTTATTTTCCTGAGTCACTTACTGTGCAAGAGGCTTTGAGTCGAGTTCTACGTCTACCAAGTGTTGGCAGCAAAAGATATCTTACAAACAAAGTAAGCAGTGTTGTAATCCATTTAAGATAGTCTAATTAAACCTCCATCCCACCATGGCGTTAATTGGGGTCACTATGAACACTAAGTAGCTTTATTGTAGATTAATGTGCATTGTGTTTGTTATTATTTTTTTTTACTATTGGTACATTTTTCATATGCATCTCTGAAAATGTTGGCATACTGTTAGTTAGCACATCACCTTTTAACCATCATTATAGGGAAATGTGAACTGTACCACAATTCTTTAAAACTGCTTCTCCTTTTTTCACTTAGATAGATCTGTCCTTAACCTGTGGTAATGTCATATGGGCATCTTTGAAGATGCCATCAATTTCTGTTTTCCACAGCTTTGATAATCAGGAAATTTGCACCCTTAGAAGTTGTCTTCCTGTCTCTTCTATTTTCTTTCCTCATCTGTAGCTGTCCTCGTAAGATGGTTCTTGCAAGATCTAAGTTACTAGGAAAATTGGGACTGTAGTAAAGAAAACTGCTATATGTAGGTTCTCATATGGCGAGAAGAAGAAGAGGTGGTAGTGGTAGGAAGTAAGCAGGCGTTGTTGGTGGTAGTGGTGGCAGCAGTTTTGAACTTGTAGACTGAGAGAACTACTTACTACAAGCTACCGCACACAAGTTGCTCCGGCGGCTCTGCGGGTAGCTTCCTCGGAAGTTTGCCTGCTGAAGTCGCCTGGAAAAGGCACATGGATAGCAAGGACCCGCTCTGAGCTATCATTATAGGCCGGGCCAGGCAGGCTCTCTGCCTTCTAATGGCCAGCTCCGATTTCCACCTTCACACAGTAACAACTGTGCGGCAGGGTATGCCCTTATCCTGCTGAGGTGATGGAAATAGGTTGCCCTTGGAGGAGGGTTACCTTCCACAGGTCCCCCATCTTGGTAGGGTTTGTGATGAGTACTGTTATAGCACTTTCCCGACGGGGGGCAGCTTCTGCCCGGACAGGTCGGGTTGCAGACACGGGCCGCCCGGCCTGGCGTGGCAAGGAGAGAGAGGTGAGTGCACCACCTCACCGGGCGGTGCTGGCCGAAGCTTCGTGTGCGAAGCCCGGTGTACAGGACTGCCCCTGCCTGCCGAGGTAAAACCAAATCTTTATTTCCACCCACACGTCTGCTTGTCTTCGGGAGAATCCACTCACGCTAGACAGGGAAATTTGAACATGCTTTTAGTCTTTTCTGATTTGGTTAGGATGTCGGCGTGCTTGTCAAATAGCTCTCTGATAATCTCTCTTCATTTTATGTTTCTTCCAAGGTATCTCTAGCTTAAATCTTCAAGTTGGTGATGAGTTTGAAACCTATAATTTCTTATTAGATTATAATTTTCAATTTGATACCACTAATGAGACATATATTAAAATTTTATCTCTGGCTAATTTGCTGACAGTGGCTAATTATCATGTTGGAATGTTAACGAAGCACTTGATATTCATGACATGATTAATATTGTGGCTGTTCCAAAAATACAAATGCTTTCAATCATAAGAGCATAGCTTCCAGCGCAAAAGTGTGACTTGCAGCCATGTAATGATGCATGAATTAAAAAACTTGTTAAATTTCTTTTTTTTTTTTTTTTTCACCTTATCTCTCCAACTCTTTAGGAAAAAAAAAACTGTTTAGCAGAAACAAATTTATTTATCTATTCTTCTTTGAAAATTTGGTTGATACATTTTTTTTTTTTTTGTTGATGCTGCTAGAGTCAGTAATGACCTGGCCAGCTTTGTACATGATATTGCAGATAGATCTGTTAGCAGATGTTAGCTTTCTAAACAAGAAAAATTTTTGTCACTTTCACTCATAAACATACTATGTTAACTAGACCTGGCACACCTCAGTTTCACAATCAGCCACCATGAACAAGGCTTGTGCAGCTGAACTATGGGAGTTGACGGGGCTCAGGAAAGAGGCGCATATAGCTAAAAAAAAAAATGGAACAGGTGAAGAATTTATGACTAGAACTCTTCTCTTTGAGTGACAGACTTAACAAATTAAGAGCCTATGGAACCTAGATGTCCACCAAGTAATGAGAGTTGTGTTTTTGATTAACTTGTGGGAAAATGGCTAAATAAATAAACGGTAATAGAAGACAAAAATAAGGCCTTAAATGTACCACACAATTAGGCCTTATGCTAATCAGTGACTCAGTTGAAAGAAGGAAGGCAAGGAAGTAAAAATAAAAAAAATATGGATGATCTGAGAAAAAAAAAACAAAGGAGAAAGTCAGTGAATGTCCATCGCTGGCGTAAGTTCCTTTCTTTTCTTTCCTTTCACCCTCTTAAACTCTGATGCTTTTGTGCAAGGATGTCAGCCTTAGAACTGCCAGACATTTGGGACCTTACTTTCTCTAACTTTCGGGCTCTCTTTCTACGTAAGGGAGAGGTCACTGACGATAACTTTTTCCTGAGTACGCTGACTCTATGAAAAACTAATGGCTGTCCTTTAATTTTGAGCAGAACAGTGTCTTTCCTTTCTGATGTGTTTCCTTTTAACACTTCTTCTTGGTGAGTCAGTGTGGTTCATTGATCGACTCAGTCAAGGACTGCACCCTTGAGCATTGGGGATGTTGCACTGTCAACAGTGGCTTTAATTTTGATGGGAATTTTGAGGGGACTTGTGGATGAGTCTTGATGGGATTTGTTTGGTGTGGACGTTGCCTTTGGATTAGCTCTGTCTTGAACTGATAGATCTGCTAAGGCGGAGGTTGAAGCAGAGCAGGTGTTTAAAATTTCTTGGTCTTCAAGATGCTCAGATGCCGTTGCTGTGCAGGTTGATAATTCCAGAACTAGTGATGAGTCAGCTTATTCAAGATTACAATCATCCAGTTCAGTTTGATCATATGAGCCACCAGCAATTGCTGTAGCTAGATACTGATCATGGCGGCATTGGATTCAGGTTCGCTCACCTGGAGCCAGTCACTTTGCATTTATTCTTGGAAAAATGTGTCTTCATGCAGTTGTTTGGCTGGAGTTTGCTGTGGCATTGGGGACAAACGTGTAACATCCTCT
The DNA here is from genome assembly GCA_038406235.1 of Peronia verruculata. NCBI lineage: Eukaryota > Metazoa > Mollusca > Gastropoda > Systellommatophora > Onchidiidae > Peronia > Peronia verruculata. The sequence goes on along the minus strand of JBCAUA010264843.1, from coordinate 9,145 downwards.
TGTGTTTCAACAATCTCTAGAGCCTTTTGTATTTTCTTAACTGTCAAAATGAGCACAAGAGGAACAATCTTCAAATTGTGCTGAGGCGTTGAATTGCGTCCATATCTTACTGGTTTGCTTCTCACCTGCAATAGCTCTTGTGATAGTCGTTTCACTGCCACTGCTTTTTATGCGTCGTATGCAACACACACAGTTATTGCAGATAAAGGGAGAGTGGAAAGACACGATGTCTTGGGCAACATTAATGTGGAATACAATTAAAATGTCTCTCTGAAAGGCTTGGACACTTCAAGGTCTTATTCCTTTTTGTCTCTGATTTTTTGGGAGGCAACAATTTCCACACAATCTACACAAAAGTTTGAGTTTGTCCATGTGATTGTCAAAAGAGTGTTCCATCATGTCTGCACAGGTGAAATAAAACAGTTATACATATGTATAGTAAAATAAGTTAAGCTGTCACACTGTGTAAACTATTTTTTTCCCAATTATCCTGTGTAAAACGATCACTCAACTTTGAAAATCCATAACTTTTTTAAATATAAATGAATTGAGCAATTTTTTTTTTTCACTGCAATCACTATAAAGCATTCAGGCATCCATACAAACTATAATTTTAAAAATCCTGGGTGGTATAAGAGAGGAAAGTGTGATTATGCAATTCAAAGTCACAGGCACTTACATAATTTATATGCTGTATAAAAAACACTAGAACTTTATTATTTCTTAAGATATTTCACTGATTTTTTTTTTTTTTCAAACTGAGAATACATGTAAATGAACACAACAGTAAAATCCGTATTGTTGTGCTATGGTGTGCACTGAAGTTAAATAGGTAAGTAATGGTCTCTACCTTTGACTTTTATCCTCTTATGAGTTATCTCCCCCTGACGCCCGGGTGGGCGGGTGGTAATAAATCGATCTTGACAGGTTAATTGCTGGTTAACAGTGAAGTCTCTGTTATTGGGGTGAATTCAAAGGCAGAATTGTTTTGAGGGGTGAGGTGAGATTTAACCCATTCCCAAGTGTCCCGCTGTGGCTGTGGGGGATCCAAAGATCACACATGATCTTTGATCTAGCGACCAGAACTAAACGAAATACCCCCAAGGAAGTCTTTGAACAGATGCTGGCAGAAGTGATCTCTGATCACCCTGACTCAGAGCATCTATGACGCCACAGGATGAAATCAGGCGCTCGTCAAATGAGCCAACCGGAGAAATTATGTGTTTTTGAACAGTGAATGAATTTTTAATGTTTTTTTTTTTTTTTTTCTTCATCAAACCCTTCTATATCAAATTAAAAATGCGTTTCAGAGTTCAGTTTACTGAAATAGATCAAGTAAAAGCCCAAAAATTATAATTTAGCGGCATGGCCTAACAAGGATTATTAAGGATTTACAAAAGTGATCTGCCATTTTCTCAATAAATTTAGCTGCATCAAGTGACCTCCATCGTCTTTAACTGCCAATATCTCAACTTCTATATGAGGCAGAGCAATCGTTTTTTCACACACTGAAAGGAAAATAAATAACCTCTACACTGGTACCAATAACCATAATAATGTTTTTAATCTTACGTAGACCTAGATCTACTTATAGGTGTTATGCAACCTTTTTGTTACATACCTGTAGTTCTAGATCTAGACTCTAGATCTACACAAAAATATATCATCTACATTGCTATAAGAGACCTAAAAAAAAGTTTTGATGCAGGTGAGCAAGTAACAAATTGAATTAGATCTCGTTCCAGTTGTAATGAGATTTACTGAATTGTAAAGTGTAATAGCCAGCTGCATTTTAAATGAGGCCTACCAAAACCCCTCTTTACCAGATGTATTAATTAGTTGAAAGACGAGTTAAAATTTAGACATTAATACTATTTCTTTCTCATGTAGATCTTTGCATGTCAGTCTATGGTCATTCTTAATTTATAGAGATTGTGACAGTACAGATGTATTTAAATAAATTGTCAAGTATACCCAATGTAAGTGCTGCAATAAACCTCTGCACACATACATTAGAAAAGAAAAGAATGATAAAAATTAATAAGTAACTATGCAGTTTCATGCCATTTAAATGAAATTTTACATCCCAGCTTGAATCTTCAGTTATTTTCAACAATGAAAGAGTAATTGTTTGATGTCTGGAGTGGAATATTTTTTTTTTTTTTTTGAACAATCAATTAGTCACTCAGTTAGCTTAATGGGTTTGGCTTGAAACACAGACGGCCTCTCTTCAAACCTGCTAATTACACAGTGTGAGGTCCACAATACCATCTATTGTTCATGTATAAGCCTATGTGTCTGTTCAGTAGATATTATCATTACACATGGATAAACATCTGTGTACATTTGAAGATATTTGGCTTCATGAAGTCCTTACAAAGAGTCGTAGAGTCCTTGAATTTTAAGGCATTCAGGGAGTATGAACCTTGTAATTAAATTTTCAAATTCATCCAGTTTATTATTACTTGATTTGCTTATCAGATTCATTTACCCGATCCACCTATCAGTTTCATTTATCCAATCCACTTATCAGGTTCACTTACCCAATCCACTTTTGCCGCATGGCTCATTGGTTGGTTGTGATCACTGGCCTTGCCTTGTCTTCCCTTGTTGTGTCTACCACTGATGGAGAGGGGGAGTGAGGGAGAGCGCTCAGTTTAGGCTATACTGCTGTGTTGGTGTAAAAGATCAAAGACATCACTCGAAACCAGGGAGGGCTTGAAGCGATTTCAGAAAGGGGAATAAGGACCACCAATTAGCACTCACTGGTAGATTCAAACTGCTAGTTGTCAAGCACTTGATAAAAAAGTTGAAAACCAATGGACTAGATCTAGAACTAATTCGCTGGCCAGGTCTGCAACTGCTGGATCAAGTGCCTAATGGTTTTGCTCTAGCTACAACAGATTGCAGTGCAAACTATGCTTGAAACATAATTGATTATACTTTGTTATTTGTTGGTCTTTGATGATGTTGATGGAATTCTGTTCCTTAACGAACTATGAAAATAAAGCAACAAAAACATGCAGAAAAATTAGAGAAGTCATAGAATGAATGAGCATAGAAGATGTTTTTTCTTGAAAAGTTATACAGTGGTCTCCACCTTAGAGCCCACCTTCACCTAAGAACCCGCCCTTGCAGCAAAACAGAATTTTTCCTCTATAATTTACCCCTCTAAGAACCTGATCTGGGCCCTCCCAAACGAAATAATCCCTCTAAGAGTCTGGTGTCAGACCAAGATACCCGAGTACTTATGGTATAATTCCACATCACACTGTCCACTTGAGAGAAACGCACATTGTTAGATGTGCAGTTTTAATGAGGGCGGAGATGAAGGGAACAGGTAGACAATGGAGTGGAAGTAATGATTGATGTATGACTGTATAGTCAGGCCAAGTTTTTGACTAACTCCTAACCATTTGTTTTGTTTGACAACATGTGGGACAGCACTTGTGATTGGCTTTGTGGACAAGGATGTGTAAGTTTAGCTTCCTGACCGATCAGCTGTTTTGCTATGTAAACACTTGAGTCACTTATGCGATTATCCCTGGGGTAACATAGCAATATCATGTTTTCAACACTGTTACTGTTATGTGAAAACTCACACGGCCTCTTAGTGATAGGCAGTATTGATATAACTATATGCTAAAAAGATTCGGAAGTGCTACATCTAATTATATCACACACAAGGAAGAAGGCTGTAGTTATTCCAATGGATAAATCTTTTAACTAATGGTACTGATCAACTAATCATAGTAGTGAAGACAATCTGTGGTCATATGGATTGTGTAACTTTTCAATTCGTCTAAGAACCCGTCCACCTAAGAATCCCCCCTTTTTTTTTTTTTTGTCTCCTGACGACTGGGTTCTTAGGCGGAGACCACTGTACAAGTATTGAGGTAGAGAAAGGGTAGGGCTATCCTCATTTAGGCTGGCATGTTTACTAGTGTCATGTAATAGTATGTTGTAAAACTGGAAATAAAATAAACAAAACCAAAAAAATGAAGCAACAGTTCACCATGCTGCATAATGTAGTGACCTCATATCAGTGGTCAAAGTGGGTGGTAATGAAACACATTCGTAAGCATTTGGAACATTCATGCGTGCACACACTGTCAGTGCTTACACAGTCACACCTCACTAAGCTATTATTAGTGGGCATGTGCTCACACAGTAAATCAGACATGAAGATTTTTTATCGTGAGTAACATATCTTTTCCAAGATGGCTATACATTGGGCTTCCATACCCTACACGCCATAGGGTCATTGAACAAAAAAAAAAAAAAAATGCAGGTTCTCATCTTTGCCACCCACCGGCAGGAGCAAGACCCACAATCTAAGTCTATCACCAAGAGACTGATGCCTAACCCATCAGCAGTATTCATCCCCTTCCTTCCTCCACAAACCAGCCATATCCCTCATCCATTGGTCACGCACGCATGCCCCCCCCCCTCCCCCCCCAACTCATCGTAATCTTATGTTCTCTTCACACATTTTATCCACCTGTGGTAGGGTATCCCATCAAATGACTCAGACTAGTCATGTAAATAGACTCGGCCTTTTTCTCATGGTGGACTCTTAATGAGCTGGGTTACTGGTCATAATCTTCAATACTGGAAAGCTCTAATTGCCCATCCCAGCTTCCGGTTTCTTATAATGGCTATTGAGATAATATTTCTTATAATGGCTATTGAGATAATATATCTTATAATGGTTATTGAGATGATACACCTCCCTCACTCAAATAGACTTCAGGTTTGTGGAATCATATGTGCAGAATAAATTAGGCTATCTAGAGATGTTAGAGATGGGCATATTTCAGTGAATGCATTTTCATAATGTGAAAGATAGGTGCAAAATTAAATTTTAATTAGATTCTAGATCTAGTTTCACAAGTGAAAGTGTGACTGTTACTTTTTCTGCTGATCTCCACACCACGATTCAGTTATGTTGACATCTCAATGCAGGTAGATATAGAATTTAGATCTACATGTATACTGTAGAAATAAATGAATCCTCAGCACTGATTTATTTAATTATAGAGGATAAATTTAGTATTCAAATTCTTTGTTGTTGTTAGAACATGAGGTAGACCTACATGTCTAATCTAGTGATTTAAAAACAAGATGCATGTATCTTGATTCAGCTGAGTTATCACAAGCCTTCATGACCACAGCTGCACAGGGTCTAGTTGTAGAACTGAGAATAGAACTAGACTTTATCACAACTAGATTTTTTTGTTAGAATTTCTTGTTAGCCAAACATAAAATTTTGATATGTAGATCTAGATCAATATAATTACGTGTAAATTATACTGTTTTGGGTGGGTAGCAGATGGTTTTTTGTAGATCCAGATTTTTTATAAAATAATATTTTTTTTCCCCTAGCTGTCTGAATAATCAATTTTTTTTTTAGGTGTTTATTTTTCTCTTACACTGTAGATCTAAATGTGGTAGAGGAAGATTTAGAAAAAAAAATCACTTTATTTCTCCTCTTCAGTAACTTGTCAGCAATACTTTTCTTCTATTCCTCTTGACGTGTAAACATTCGTTACTGTGTTTGGCACAATATAGCTATAATATAATTGTGCTGATGTGCTGTTAAACCCCAATTCAAACAAACAAGCCTTAGGTGTTAGTCACCTAATCTACAAGTTTTTGTTTTTTTTTTTAAGATTTTCATGATTCAAATTATTTATTTTTTTTAAACTCAGACCAGAGATGCTAAAAAAAGTCTGATAAAGAATGTACATCTAAACATTAATGGTGTCACATGGTCTGAGTGAAAAGAGCCACTAATTACTAATTGGCTTTCTCTTCCAGTTGTCTCGCTGAAGTTCACATCACATTTTTTTTTTTTTTTTAATATTATAAAAGATAATCAGTGGATTCATAACACTTTATTTTCATCAACAGTGGTAATTTATAAAACACTTGGCAAGGTTAGTGTCGATATGTTTGAATATAATATCATAATATCATAACATAGAATAATGACATAATAAAATTGAAACACTTACGATGGTATACTGCAGCTGTTTGAACAACTTTGGGTAGCACAATAAGTCTGTACAAAGTTAAGGGAGAAAATGAACAAGAATATGAAAAACATCTCTGGCATTTTTAATGCGACCACTTTTGTGTGACAGTCTCAAGCCCGTAAAAAGCAGGAAGGAAATGCTGTACTCCCAATTTCTAGCACAGAACCATATCAGATTTTAAAATTACAATCCAGTATCTTAAGCAGCGTTGGCACAATTTGAGACAAAGTCTAGTTGTTCGTTGTTACCTAGGACCCAATGTTTAAATAACTGCTTGACTGTGAATGCAAAGCTGAACTGTATGTGAGACAGCACATGTAAAAGTTGACGAGAGAGAGAACATCATCTTATTCATTCACAAATCGCGAGCTCAGTTCTCTGTTGCTGTATCTCCATTTTTCGCATTTGGAGAAAATTAAAGGTTTTGCACATAGGAGATAGCACAAAATGATTTTCAAAATGCTTGGGCAAGTGATCAGTGAAATAATTACATGATATTTAACATATTAGATTTACTATCCGTCTTTCATGTGACGTATTTATCTTCAAATAGCCTAAAAGTAGAGAAAGAGCAACAAAGAACTGAACTCGCAAAAAGTTTTCAGTTTCTAGCATTGTCATCAACATTCAAAGCTTCTGACAAGTATTGATTTTTAAAAAAAAAAAAGAAGAAAAAAAAAACATGAAGCGTATTGAGAAAATGAATATGTGAGGCATTTGTCTTTTATATAACCAGTATTACACAATAAAATTTTCCGGTACTTTTTATATGGAAATGAAAGCGGTGGGCCTGAGTGTAGCAATAAACTTTGTTATGTAATACATAGAAATTCTAAGTAGGAAATATGGGTTGGTAAATTTCCGTCCTTTTTGAGTCAGATATCCCTACTCCGCTATTGTGAGGGAAGGCAGGTCTGCTATTAAGGTAATGGCGGACCGTCGGCTGGTCATAAATACTGTAAACTGATAACCCAATCTGAAACTGCCGTGCCAAGTTGCACAGCTGCCAGATTGGCCTGTCGCCTCCCAGATTCAATGTGGCCGCAGCCTTAGGGTTGATAACAGTATGGGGGAGGTTTATAAAAGGTTTATAATGTAAGTAAATAACATAAATATATATAGCACACTTACTCCGTGCATTTTCACAAGGGAATACTGTATCCGAAAGACATTGAATGATGTCATTTAGATTCCTAGAATACTGTTAACATGGAACTGCCTCAGTGTTGTCATGGTTATGTCCTCTATGCAGACCTTCTATTCCTTTTTCACAAAAAAAAAAAAAAAAAACAAGTCCGTCATGGAAATCTCGAAATACGGAAATCTTGAACACATTTGTCAGTTTTGGAGAAATTCGAGTCATCTATTCTCAGCTATATTGATATACGGAAAGATGTAGCCTTGAAGACGAAAGGTCTAGCTATCACATTAAAAATTTAATCCATAATACTAGATCTAAATATTAATGTATTTGTTGAACATCTTGGTGGCTGAAGTTTTTAGTGTTTACTCCTCAAAGTAAGACTTTGTCATGGGTTTTTATTGGAGGATGGAAAATGTTATAAGATTAGAACCTGTATGTTTTTGAGTGACTCAACCAGTACAGTTCCTTGGCTTTTTAGATAGGGAAATCTGATATTTAGCTTTCTTGGATAGAGGCGAGCATATGTCAGAGGTTCCAGGTTTATGTTGTGTGCGTTAGAAAAGTCTTGATAGATCAGTATCAGATGAAGAATAGATGGAGATGCCACTGCCCAGGCAAAATTTCCAAATCCCAAAATTTTCAGTAACAAAAATACTTGTGTATATATAAACATGCAGCCAAGGTAATGCTACTTGATTGGAAGGCTACATAATAAACATGGCTGAAGACTTACATGGTGGAGCTCAAGTAGGTAACGCCTTCTTGGCTGAATAGAAACAGTTTTTAATAGTTAATTTAACTTTATTATCACACAACATTATCATATAACATAAAGTTCAAGGTGATACAAGGTGATATTTGTAATCAGTGACAATTATCTCAAGAAAACTGCACATCCTCCACACTTACTGTTTGAAGACATAAACTAAAATCAGGCCGAATCAAATGATAGATACATGTGTGGCACAGCCTATAACTGCAAATTTTACCACCAGTCAGTAAGAGGTTCGACCTTTTTTGGGGCATAGCCATTATGTGATACACAGCAAAGTGCAATCATGCTTCACAATTGCACGTCAACTGTTTTATCTCTTGGATGCAAGAGACCCGTGTCTGTATCAAAGAAACAGATGCAAAGTCTTAATGTATGGGGTTTACTGTATGTCTATTAAGGTGAATTAAGGGGGTAAAACTTAACTTAATTTGCAGATAATAGCCTCATAATTTGTCACTTTGATTTGCAAGATATGGAGTATTAATAAATTCCTTTTATTTTCAACAGGTGGACAGATCTGTCACTGGCTTGGTAGCACAGCAGCAGTGTGTAGGTCCCCTGCACACACCCCTTGCAGATGTTGCTGTAGTTTCCTTGTCTCATTTTGATACAGTGAGTCCCCTAGTTGCCTTGTTGGTTGCGATAATATCTTTCACTTTTAATATACTTAAATGCATTATCGATGAGTTTTGTTTAACCCTTTGAACCCTGGTCACAATTAAGTGCCTGAAAAGCCTCTGTCCATGGCCTTCTGGGCGAACAACACACATTTTTCATTTCATGTTCAACATCTTTTGTCAACACATGCCTCAAACGCAGTCATGAGTGCAGTGTATTCAGGGATCGTTGTTTGAAAACCTTAAGAAGAAATTGCGGATGTTACTCTTGAATATTCAGATGAAGATAAGATGGTTAGTTTCAAAAATGCCTGAATAGATGTTGAAAATAATGTTTTTTTTTTTTTTTTTTGGTTTTTTTTTCAAAACCATCAATGTTTACCCGAATCTTACCATCCAGAGCGTTTCATGTATAGACAATCGTATTGATCTAAGAGATATAGAAGGTGAATACTTAAGACTTAAATTTTTAATAGAGGAATGTTTGTGTGTGTGGATATGTGTTTGGGCATGTGTATACATTTGTTGTCCACTTGTTTCCCCCCTTTCAACTAATTCTTTCTTTCTCTCC
>JBCAUA010264842.1:0-35660 GCA_038406235.1 Peronia verruculata | reverse complement strand
TCAAGTGGCCAGGGGAGTCTGCGTTCTTATTCAGTATAGAGTAAACAAAGTGACTACGTCACATGTATTTGATACACCCTTCCCGCCTGATTGTTTCTTTTGATAGTAGTTTCAGACCATTTGAGAGGACTTTAGCAGGCCATGTGGCCTTTGATTTCTCCTCTCCTGTCTTTCTGTAACCGACTGCCTGGATTCGGCTATATCTATGGACTTTCTCACAATCTAAGAAAAATAAAATCAATGACTATCGAAAGATCTTGTACTTAGATGCAGCCGTACCTATTATGTGACATTTTAGAAAAACTGGGTCTGATAACACCTAACTGTTATCGACAAACTGAGTAATATCACAGCGATGCGACAGGCATACCAAGGAAAGGCCCAGACCGTCTAAAGACGGGATTCGCACTATTAAGTAGGGCTTCACCTGTTGGCTAAAGGTGTGCGGCACAGTTATAGGGTTAACATAAATTGTGAACTATGCAGAACATGCCCTGCACCAACCTATAACTAACATGGCATCTTAGAAAGAACTGACTGAAACAGACTTGGTGCAAGAGTATTGAAGTTGAAGTGAAGGCCATCTGAATGACTTGGGCTGAGCTGAGGAGGATCTGCCAGAATTAGGTGCATTGGAAGAGTGTTGTCGCAGCCCTATGTTCCCCCATGAAATCAAGAGACATAAGAAAAGAGGAAGGAACCATAGAAATGAGCAAATATTAACAGCTATGATGGCCATTCTTTCTCCCAACCAGAGTATTTGGTTATGGCCATGCATAAACTTGAAAATAACTCACTTTGATCTGGGCAGTTCTGTGAAGGGAGTACTTTGATGTCATCAATGGCCACATCACCCAAATAATTAACACCTCGTACAGCCTCAATGATTATCACGTCCTGGTTGCCTGAGGATTGCATCTGAACTTGCAACAGTTGCCACAAGCTTCCATGGTTTCCACTTTTTGAGGCATACTTGATTTTATTCCCAGAGGCCTGTTGATAAATTCACTCATGCTGAATGCTTATTTTACCAGTGCAATAAAAAGCTATTTCATTACATGCATCTATCAGATTTAAATAGTTGATTGGGTTACTATACAAACAAAACAAACCAAGATTAAGCACTGATATTAATTATAAGAACATCATTATAGTTGTTTTGGCTATCATTTAGGTATTTATAATATTGTTATCAAACTATAAGTTCTCATCCATGACACGTTGCCAAGCTCATCTAATTTCACTTTTTCAGATCTTCACTATTACATTTTATGTAAATAAATTTGCATTTTTACTATAACCAGTCTGTAAGAGACACTGCTCAAAAGGCACAGGTGTAGTTAAAAATTTCAGTAATTCAGTAATTAATGCTTGTCTCAGTTTGTGCCATCAGACTCTTCAATCAAATTGTTGTGCTTTGGTCTAGTTTCCAATTCAATCTAGACACAAAAATAACATCATGTAGCTTTCTTACTGTGTTTCTGTAGACATTCAGGGAGCCAACATGGGGGCCAAACATGTGATAATAGAACTGCAGACAGCTGGGCGCATTGGTGGGCAAGGCTGGGGACTTGAGCCAGGCTGAAACATTCTGTGCTTGGTTTGTTGTGAATACAGATTGTATGAACAAATACCAGCCAGCACCTGCAAAATAACATGGACACTTTACTATCTAGCTCTCAAGAAAATTGGCACTGATTTTTTTCGAAACACCAATTTCTTATATGTTTAGCACATCATCTGGTAGGGTAAAGACTGTAAAATAGCAAAGTTTTCTCATACTGGTTGCAATTATTTTAACAGTCAACTCTTTGCAAATCTACATCTGTGAATGAATCAATAAAAATAAATAAAACAATGAGAAATTTTAAACAGAGACTGTCATATCAAGATACTGATATCCAATATAATGCAGTTTTTATTCTGCATGAAGAAAAAAAACGTAGTACTAATAGACAATCAAAACGGATCTCACTAGTTCTTAGGGTATGATCTACAGTGGGACCAGTTGCTGTATTTCCCTTAGGACCTTGGGCTCTTGTCCAGTCAATTTGATCTTGATTTGTCTCTTGCTGCCAGCCACAGAGATCTTGTTCAAAACTGCAGTCATACTTGGAGTTGGAAACTGGAAAATAAGGATGGAGGACTAGAATGAACAAAAAACTGAAGCTTTCAGAACTTGCCATCATTTACAAAGTTGTGATCATATCAGAAGACAAAAATTGAGATGGGAAGGAGTAGGTGTGTGTGTGTGAGAGAGGGGGGAGGAGGAGGGGCATAGGGAGGGTGGGAGGGTCTGAATTTTAATGAAGGGATTACAAAGTTTAGCTAAATATGGACACCTTAGTCTATTGTATGTGTCTGAGACTTGAGACTGTTATTGCTAAAAGAAACTATAATGATCATTTTGCAGACAAATATGATGTAAGAAACTTGTAAAGAAGTCTTCAGTTCTTTGCTTCTTTCTTAACAATATAAAGCTGTGTAACATTTTTCCAGAGACAGCATTGATTTGGGTGGCCCAGCAAAGAATCTGAATGTTGCACACCTTTCTTTATCATAATTAAGGTAGAGGTCATTTGACAAAAACATGAGAACCAAGAGACACAAAGGATTAAAAGAAAAAAATTGTCACTGTACTCTGTTTCAGCTTCTTATTTTCCTCATATAGGTTAGAAAAATTTGGTGCTATTAAAAATATATTTGTCAAAGTACATCACCAAATGTGGGTCTTCGGCCATCAGATAAAAAATAATTAATTTTAATTCAAGAATCAGAACACAAAAGGCACAAAGTTAAAAACTGACAGGCAAATACAATTCTCTTCCACAAATCTTGTGTCAGTGAAAGCAAATTTTGTTGCCTCTGTCATTTCTTATACATGAAATTATTTATACTCTGTTGCTGGATAAATGAAAAATCACTCTCAAAATGGGCAAATGATCTCATAGGATTCATCTAAGCTTGGGATTTATTTGTTAACATAGGAAAAAAAAATTCAAGTGGAGCATTTCAAGAACTTACCAAATGGAGGTGCTGTTGTTGTAGGTGTTGTTGATGTCTGAACATTGCCAGGCTGAGCATTTGTTGGGAAAACTGATGAGGAAAACAGACAAAAGCAAACTAAATAAAAGCAAAATTCAGTGCTCAATAAAATAATCACTGTTGCTGTGACATACATATTGCTAAAGCAGGTCCTAGTTCATGGTCAGAGAACTGGCTACATTTTAACATAAACATCTAAGAGCAACACCTACAAAAATTGTACGATAATTATGACAAAATGAAATGAGTGAAACATATTCCTTCTATTTATTTTTTTGTTCCCTCAATTCTCTTTCAAACATTGCAAAGACAAATCAATGAAAGGAATAGAATTTTATCTGCCAACATGTGAAAACGAACACAATTAAAACAGATGGATAAGACAATAGTATGGTACAAAACTCACATGAACAGCTCTCTTGGGATGAGCGTTTTCCAACAATGTCATCAACTGCCACATAAGAATAGGCGTTTCCAGCTGAGCCTTTCATGTGAATCTACAAGAATATGAAAAAGAGCTAGTAGTAGACAGAATCATCAAACTGAATTTGTGAACTACGTAATTTTTCAATCCAAGTAACAAAAACATCTCTTCTGAAACCTGTCAGATGTCCCAATAGTCCAATTTAGTATTTTCTACTTCTTTCAAACCAGTGCTCATCAAGCCCAGGTCAATAAAATATCATGATAAGCATGTATCTAGGGTACAAATCAATAATATATCACACTATTATGAATATTCAATCTGATATTTACTTATGCTTTCTTTGAGATGAAGGATGTAGCACAGATTTGAATTATAACTTTAAGAATCAAATGATTTGCATTACAACATGTATAATTTAAATAAGATATTTATTACTTCCAAAAATGTTGCATGTGGTGTTTAATATAAAACATAAACTAATGGATACAACTGGATGTGCTTGGGCTATGAGTCATGATATAAGAAAAACAATAATAAAAATTTAATTTGGCAACAAACATAACAAAACTGTATATACAATACGTGCCTACTGAACACACAATTAGAAAGATGATTTGGTAGCTTTGATCTTTTAGAGCACTAACCTTGTATGGTCTTGATTGTGAGGGAATGGGAATGCTTGCATACTTCCATTGTGAAGAGCTTATACTTGGTACTGACCAAAGTGGTTGCTGGTTCTGATCCAGGCTATCCGTCAAATAAACATCAAGAGCTGTACAACAGGAAATAGAGTAATCTGGTAAGTGAGTAGTATAGCGCATGGAACACATTTCCATCTGATAGCCTTATTCAGCAGAAAATGGGAGAAGACAAGTTTAATCCCTTTTGGAGATTTCCTCAGATTTCTGATTACTGAATAGAATAATGCTATCATCACTGCATATGAAATTAATGGAACAGTGTTGTTGAAAATAGGCCTTCAAAATTATTCTTGTGGGTGTATTACTTGTGGAAATGATATGGAGTAAATTGAGCCAAACCAGATGGTGAATAAGTTCCTGTCAAAAGTGTAGTGAGAGTAGCTAATGCTCACATGATAATAAGAAAAAAAAAAGAGAGACTCACTTGCTCCAGACATTCTTGTATACCAGAAAGTGAAACACTTAGTCCCTGTAAAAGCAGGCATGGGCTGGGTTGCAATGTGACCATCGCTGGATGCAGCACTCTGATAGGTCAGTAGCAGATAATTGCCAGCTGCAAAAAATGAAAAAACATGATATGTAATTTTACTTCAATCCATAAGATTCAATGAACATTCAACTGCAAACAAATAAGAAGTTCTAAAAAATAGCAATAATAACATTTAACACAATATGGCTGATTATTGCTTGAGAGGGTGCAAAGAATGTTCAGCTTTTTTTTTATGCAATTTGGTCGATATAAGTTGGTAGAATGGCAGAAACAGACACATAGAAAAGAAATTTGCTTTCACCTGTTGTTGAGGAAATGGTATGATCACGACTAGGACCACGAGTAGCTGTGCCTGCTTTTGTGGAGACCCAGCTGCCACCAGAGGTTCTAACATTCATCCAGGTGCACATGTCTTTTTCAAAGTCACAAGAGCCCTCTCCAGCTCCACAGGCACCATCAGTTATGGTGATGTCATCAATGGCAATGTCACTATGATATCCAGAACCAATAACTGATTCAAAGACCAACTGTGAAAAAACAAAAAAATTAGAGTATAAATAAAAATTGCTATGAGGTGCATACATCTCTGAATGTTATTTCATTTCTGTTTCAGGTAAAATTTATGAAGTCTAGAGGCTTGAAGTAGAAAGGTGTGAAAAGAACTGGATAATTATCACTACTTAAATCATTTTATAACGGTACAAATCTAAACTAAGGCAATGTAGAACGTATAAGTTACCACTCATTGTGTATCTTCATTTGGACCCTTAAAATTCAAATAGGGCATGAAATCATTTTGTCTTTTCAAACTCCTTCAATTTTTTTTTCTGTTGTAGTCATTTTTATCTCAACACTGGTCTTTCACAATTGACATTATATTAAGCCAAAAAATATGCACAAATCTCGTTCTAGAGAGTTGATATTTATTATGCTCTGAAAGACAAGTTCACACAATGTGCATTATTTCTTTGTGTCTTTGTAGGAGTTCATATTCTAGTTCAAATCTTAATATTAGTTTCTCTTTAAATTCTATACTATACCTGCCAGCTGTATTGTGTTTGCACTGTGACTTCATCTCTGTACCATTTATCTCCCATATTTCCAGTATGGTTGGCCAAAGGAGTATCCCCACTCGGTCCAGTTTTAAAGCGAACATTCAGACTTCCCATTTGGTTGCCAAACATGTGATAGTAGTATGACACACACTGTCCAGTGGTTGCAAGTCGTGATCTGCCAGTCATTATTATCTTATCTCCTGGGCGACGAGGACTTGAAGATTCAGCATAAGCATAGTGCCCTGAATGATATCAAAGATAGATGATATGAGCATTCTAAAATTTATCAGATTGATCTGCTTCTCAAATTCCCAGTCTGCCTCTCAAATTCCCATGCATTTTCAGTGACATGTGTGGTGTCTTTGTTGTCTGAGATTATACCTTTTCAGGACATCTATGGCACTTTACATATCTGTTTTGTTATTTTCACACATAGAGTTGTTATTCAGTGGTAGACCTATTGAGATATCTTGGACATGATAGACCTATTGAGATATCTTGGACATAAAACTTTTTTGAAAAAGGATCAAGATCATGATATCCCTGCCTCCTTTCATCCAATCCATATTCTTCAGAACTCCTTTCTATGATCGGGACATTACTCTGAATTAATGTTTAAAAAATTGGTGTTTGCCTGCTTCAACAAATATATTGTCTTGAATGTAAAATACTCAAGAACAGACATCAAACTATTCATGATTTAGGATTAAAATGTCGGGCAGTGCACAGTAAACAATGGAAAGTATGCTTGAAAAGTATGCTACACTCAAAAACTTGACATTATTATTTTTGTCATTGGAATACTAAATGACACTAAAATATAGCTAAAAACTAATGGAATACCAATATCTAGGGAAGTATAAACATTAATCAATGCCTTGCATGTAAATGATTCCTACATTTGTTCAAGAGATCATCTCAAATACATTTCAGCCACATTTTAAATGTAAAAATTCTTAATTTCTGGGCTAAATACGAATCTAAATGTTTGCTGAATTTCACTATTATCGATGGTAAAATTACAATTTGGTAAATGTTTGAAAATGCTCTAAAATTGTGGGTTTAAGCTTAAAATCTGTGGCTAATCTTCATGATGAGTATGCTTACACATAAAGGTGAAAGGTTTCAACACGTTTCTGAATTCATATCAAAGGATACAAAGAATTTTTCAGGACATAAATGTCATGCACAGACTACAAGGTAAATTCTCACCACTTGCTGTCTGGTAAGTATGGTCAGTAGATGGTCCTGTGCCTGTGCTGGAGGTAGCCTTTGACCAACGTTGCCATCTACCAGCTGTGCTAGACACAAAGCCACACATATCAACCTCAAAATCACAGCGGTCCACAGTGGAATCTGATTCTAGGAGGACAAAGAGTAAAAAAAAAAAAAAACAAGATTTAGCCTTGTATCACAACATCACGAAAAGGTAAAAGCAGAAATGAAATTATTATGATGCCCTAAACTTATTGATGCCCTAAACTTATTGACAAGGCACCACTGTCTTTCAAAGATGTAATGATTTTTCTTGCCTGAGCATTGACTGGATGGACAATCTCCTCAAGATTCTGAACTCAATGACTAGTGTATACCTCTGAAAAGAGGAATATCATTATTGCCTAACAAATTAAAACTTCCTTTTTTTTCCCCTCTCTTTAGATTTATTGGATTGATGATCATTATTTATATTTCTGAAAATTTCAAATGTCTTTTTTTTTTTTTCCTCTTTAAAATGCCTCATTGGCTCAATGACCAATGTTCATATTTCTGAAAAGAGAAAGCAATATTTCTAATACTCATCAAATTAAAAAATCCTTCTTCTTTTCCTCTCTCTCTTTCTCTATATGTCTTGTGCCCTGGGCCAATGAGTCGCAACTCGCACGGGGTGAGTTCCAAGTCACAGACGTTTTTTACCGTCTTTCACTATTTTCGGACTAAAAAAAAGGGTAAACGACATTTTATGAAAAAAAACACTTAATATCTTACTTGGAAAGTAGTTAAAAACGACCAAAAACAGCCGTTTATCTTCGTTGCCCGCTGCGACGTGCGACTCATTCGCCCTAGTCACAAGTCATATATATATATATATATATTATTTGGCTCATCAGTTTCAATTATGCCTCAATTCATAACTTTTATAGACTAAAATAAAAATTCACCATATAAGTTTGAAAATACTCCCAAAAATCAAATTTATAACAAACTTTTTTTTTTTACCAATGTGTGAAGTAGCTCCCATTCAAAACTTGTAAACTTGTTTTTCTTCCCTGAAAATTGAAATCATGAGGTAAAACTTACTGCAAGTGCCAGGATACATTCTGATATCATCTAGTGCAATGTCTCCATAGTAGCTGGTTCCACGAATAGCCTCAAATAAAAGACTGTAAGATCCTCCTGTCTGGGTAATTGAAAATTGAAAAAAATTTCTTCATCAGAAAACAATTCAGAGTGAGAGCCAGGGTCATAACCATTTGAAAAGGATTGCATCACTAGTTTCTGTACTGCAAATGCATAATTTGCTATTCTAAATTTGTACAATGCCGTTGTGATAATGTTGATGCACCATTAAACCAAAACTAACATTATAAATCTGCACACTGATCTTGAATTATAATCTAAAAACAAACAAAACTAAACAAACAAAAATTACTAGATTTTGTGATAAAAAAAAAACAATACTTGCAGCTCTACATGATTGTTACAGAAATTACACATCAAAAAATCTCTCAAACATAATATTTATAGAAAGATATCACTCTCAATGATTTTCAAACTACTGTATTCATTACAGATGTGTTCCTTGCTAATATTTTTACAACACGCAACTATGGATTTACATTTACAGCAAAACAAAACACAAGGAATACTACTCATGCCAAAAAAGTGTAAGAGGCTTTTTAATCTCTGAAGAGACCAAATGAAAGAGTTTTTTTTTTTCAAGTCAATGATCTCTTGCAAAATAAAAATGAAGGGTTAATAAAAAAAAATGTAACAATCTGCTTACTGGTAGATCCGCATAGGCATTAAGCCATTTATTTCCTTGCTCTGACTGTCTTGTCCAAAGCAGCTGCTTATTGTTTTGAGTCTTGGTGTACAAGTTCAGGGTGTTAACATTTTGTCCATGCATGTGATACCAGAATGTGAGACATGATGGAGAGCTGGAAAAGCAAGAAGTATTAAAGCATGTGTTCATCAAAATTTCTAGGAAATTAGCATTGGAGAATACGAACCAGCATTATTGGATTCTGCAAAGCATGGTTCAGATTAGTAAGAGCATATAAGATTCACCCGCAGAATAAGTATACTTATACTAAGTATACTTAGGCACTTATTTTGTAAGTTTCTGATAAGTTTTATGTTACGACTGGACAGTAGCTTAGGTTTGAAAAATGATTTTAAAGTATGGCTTGTTCAGCTTTCTCTATCATCAGATGACCTCAAATTAGCTTATGGGTGGAAAAACTGTAAATTGATTATGTATTTAATTATAATAAAATTATAGAAGAACTGATAGATGGCAACATAAAGTTCAAGATGAATTTTTGTTGTTGTTATTTTTGTGTGTATGTGAAGTAAATTGGGTCTCACATTCTGATAATCTACATAAAATAAAAGCAAAATATTAACATGAACATACCCTTGTATCGATGGACTTTCTATGATTGCACTATCATTTGGTCTTCTAGGAGATGAAGTCTCAATAAAGATGTAGTATCCTGAAGCTGCAAAGAAAAAAATCAAATCCCTTTCCTTTCTGCAGCAAGAATTTGAAGAAAAAAAAGCACAAAAGTTGTTCAAGTTTTATTTAGTTACTGTCTAGTTGTAATACATATACACTGCTGATTTTCCCATGGAGATGCCACAGTAAAGACTGCTAGTTTTTGCAAATTTATTCTCTGAGAAAAACATTTTAAAAAATATGATAAGCTGAACTCCCTTTCATATCTAGCTGATAACTCCATGTTTTGAAAAACTTATTTCTGCTTACTTATCAAATGTAGAAACATCATCAATAATTGTTTCTTGTAATTGTTATTGCCGTTTACAATAAAAAAATCAGATATTTATTTTTATAAGTGAAAGAAACATGCTAGAGATTGTGTCAAAAGAATATAGTGTTTGAGCACTGTCATAGGCTTACTTGTTTTCTTTGTGTGATCCACAGTTGGTCCTGTATATAGAGAGGTTGTGCTGCCAGACTTCCTGGTCCAATCAAACTGATCATCTCCAGAGTGCTGAGTCCACTGGCAGAGGTTAGTCTCAAAGTCACAATCAACCGGTGTGGTTGGGCCTGCACAAAGAAAGGTAGTATGTTAATGTTTTGATTGGACAGTACCATAATATGACAGAACTACATCGCAAAATTTGAAGTGACAGGCAAAGGAAGACATGGGCAAACAATACCGAGGAAAAAATTAGCAAAATATTTAAGGAAACAAATCCATATGCTCATCAGATAAAAGTGGAGAGACTGGTGTGGGTATCCCTCATTGGGGTGTCCCTACAAGTCTGTATTAAATTGAGGGACCAAACAAACAAACAGTAAAATTTGCCTGTGATAAATAGATAGAGCAGGTCTATGGGAAAGCAAACATTTTCTAAGAATACAAATATAAAAAAAAAAGCCACGAACAGCAACCTTAGAAGCAATTTCAGTGTCCACTGTTTCTGATATTTATTCTTCTTTTTTTTAAAGTTTAAAACTGTATTGTTCTTTCATCAGTGGCTTCTGAAATTAAGAAAATACAGAGTATAATGTTAAATGAATATTCACATACTTATGAAGTCACAACTTTCTTATCTCATGTTTCATGTCTATATTTGATGCCTGTATATTGTAAATTTGAGAGATATACAAATCAAATACTGGTCATCACAGAGGCTATTAATTGTCCCACTTTAGCCAACAACTGGGCAGTGGATCATTTCCTTGCATTTTGCTCATCCTATATTATTTTGATTTTTTTAGGTGCTGGCCTTTTGTTATTGATTAAATATAGTCATGATACCAAATATACTCTATGTGCCAAGTCCTGTGAAAGATGTCAAAATCCAGCCTGGGATATAAATAAAAGTAGCCATTGGAAAATTTGACCTCACTTGAGATACATTCGATTCTCTGATTTTGAAATTGACATGCTTATTATTTGATTCCAATAAACACACCTTGTGAGACATATGAAACTCTCATGGTTTGTTGTCTTTTGCCACATCATATTTTGCAAAGTACTATTTATATCAGATCATTTAACTTCCCAAAAGAATTTATCACATGTATCTATCTTCAAAACTAAAAACAAAAATGGCACTCATTGCATTCTGTGGTCAAATCCTTCAATTGTTTAAAGATGCAGTGTCACACATTTAATTATATGTCATACCAGATGGGTTTGTGGCTCCTGTGACACCTGGTGGAGGAGTGGGGCCTCCTGTTACAGCTGCATTGTTGGGCATCACTGAAATTGGAAATAGAAGATGAACATAAATAAATTTGCTTTCTCCCTCCTTAATCTCTCTTATCCCCCTTTCTACTACTCTTGTATGTTATCTGTCTTCCCTCTCTGTTCCAGCACTTCCTATCCTGAGCTCTGTCCACTCCTTCCCATGTCTAGTCTTCTCTCTCTGTCTCTCTACTTTTCTCTTTCTCTCTATACCTCTACACAATTTAACAAATCCAACCTGAGCAATAGCCACTGGTGATGGTGAAATCATCCAGGGCAACAGAGCCTGATCCTCCCGCCAACTTGACATTAAAGACAATGTTGAAGGTTGTGTCGCTTTGAATGTAAGCTCTGCCCTCTTGGAGGTTTCTAGTCTGATCACTGCTGAGTTGCCATACTGTGTTAACTCCATTTGCCTGAAACAAACATAAGTCAGGACAATCTGTGAGGCAAATATTAATGTTACATGAGACATATCAACCAGATTTTAAATCTAGTAGGTTTTAAAAAGAAACAAAAAATGCAGAAAAAAGAATAAGAAGAACTGACAATACAATCCATTCCAGAATTCATCCTCTCTTATGAGGTTAAAATATGGCTTGAGAACTGATTTCTAGCTAAACTTACATACAAACTACAAAAAAAATACAATTTATTTTGTACCACTTGCACATTTCAGTTTGTCTTAGATATAGGAAGTACATTACAATGTAAAGTAGCCTTCTATACCACAATTTTTCTTTTCTGAAATTCTCTTAATAACTCATGGCAAGCTTGGTATGATAACAAGCTTGGTATGATAACTAGATAAAGCAAGACTGGAAAAGTCAACGCACATCACATCAGAATAAATTTCTGCAAAAACATACTAGCAAAAATATTGTGATATGGACCTGAAAGATAATGTTACTAGACAGACCAACATTGGCAACATGCATCCTATCACTTACTTTCTTAAGTGTTATACTCATGGTAGAGAAGCCATTGCCAAAGTTGCTGAACCAAAAGTGGAAGCAGGCACCAGTAGAACTGGTGGGCTGGATGATATCAGATGTTAGCTGTACAGTCTGACCTTGCTGTTGTCCACTGTTCACACCAGAATACAGGATCATGTAGCTTCCTGCAGTATGAATTTAGACAAAACAAGTCATAAAGATAATTTTTCTCCTATTTTTAATTTTTTTCTTTCTGTTTATTCCTCATGAAATTGAAGTTTAAAATTAATAAAACAAACACATTGAAGATTACTTTATTCAATTCATAATGTAAAGAATGTCTGAATGGTTATCGACTCTAACGATTCATATTAATGGCTCAACAGACTGTTTCCTGTCTCTCTCTCTTTTTGTTTTTCTTCTTTGCATTCAACAATTAAATTACTTGATGCTGGAAATTTGAAACAAATATGATTATACCCATTAGACATTTTACACAAATTAAATAATCAGAAAAGAACTAGGAGAAATAACATTACTGTCACAATGAGAGACTTAAGATAAGAAAAATATCACTCGGGGCAATTGATAAATATTTGCAGTTTACTTGATGTTTATAATCTCAAGTTCTTTGTAAGTAACATCTACTCACCAGAGCTATTTTGTAGTGTGTGGTCAACAGGTGGGTGTGGAATTGAGTTACCAAAGATGCGAGAGTTTGCTGGGCTTAGCAAAAACTGAGTGGAGATTCCATTAAAGGTAGAACTTGCAGCCACCCAGCCACATAAGCCCTTCTCGAAGGTACATTCTCCTAATTGGTAGAAAAGTAGAGAAATAGTTGATATTCATAATTCTTTACTGGAATGTTTAAACTAGTTTATTTTGTGGTTTTCATTGTCAGTGGAGAAACAGAAAGGAGATAAAAATGAATGTTAAGATCTCTGTACTTAGAAAAACACTTTTTTTTTCTTCAGCTAGTCCACCAAGAATTAAAGACATTGTTTGTAGGAGCTGATTTTTCTGGTTAGATCAACATATTAGGTCAACTTCATTTACTACCAATTTTATCATTACTCAGGTACATTAGAGAAATTCAGAATTTCATGATGACATAAGCTATGCAATGCAGGTGCTACAAAAAAAAAACATAATGTATTGTGCTTCATCAATGTACACAACAGATCTGTCAATCTACAGACAATATTGTATTTACAGATATAATCAAATTATTTTCAATACGGTTCTGGAGAACACAAATGTTCATAGCATACCAAACTCTTTCCTTTTTCCTTAGGCAAAAGTTGACTTTGTTCTTTAGTTTGTTTGTCAGGCTTTGCACTATCCCATGAATTTTTTTCTTATATTGTCAGCAGTACCCTAGAATAAGGGCAAAGCCATAGCATCAATCATCTCAACCTGGAACTAATAACAGGTAACTGCAATGACAGAAAGCTACCTTGCAGTCATGTAAATCGCACAACATGACATTGACTCAAGTCATCCACAGCGAAAGATTTCATATTGGTGTATCAACATCAAAGGCCACACAGGGAAGCAGTTTCAAGGGAAAGCAGCCAAGCACAATGCCAAAAGAAGAATGTTAACCCATCAGCAACAACAGTCTTAATGACTTCTTTGTTTCTTCAAAAGAAGGCATCAAAACAGCTGATGCTGACAAATTATGCATGTCCCATATTTGTGACATCCACTACACAATTTTCTTTCACAGATGATAGGGATAATCCAAAAGTTTAGATTTTGAAACAACTAACTGGTCACCTTAATATTGGTTGATCCACTATTGCATTTACTATGTTCCAATAATGTACAACATTCATTTTCAGATTAACAATTTTCAAATCCAGCTGACCAATTGCAAAGCAAAAGACAGTGAACCACATCAATACAACCAGCAAGCATCAAGCAACAGTAGTATCAGGCCAAACAACAAGCAAAGATTGTAAAGAAGCACAAAGGTATAACACTTGTCTTGAATGCAGAAAAACTCCGAGCTATTAGAAAAATTTGCAGCCAATGATTACTTAGCCTGAGCCCTTCAGAAACTACTGTGACAATATGCAAAACATGCCGCACTTTGTGCAGCTATTTTGTTTCACTGAACTTTCCATATAGAAATGTAAAGCAATCAATGACATCATTAAATATAAGAAGCAACAAAACAAAAACAGAAAAAAAGGGAAGCAGAGCAATGTAAAGAAATCTAGTAAATTCCTCTTCAGCTCTTTCAGTTATGTCTGCTATTGAATGGGAAGGGAGAAGTATATCTGTCTGTATGGGATTGAAAAGCAGAGCTTAATACAAATAAGCTGTAGGTTGAACTAATACAAGCTTTGAATAAGCGTGAATGTGAATGACAACAACTGACTGATGTTATACCAGTATTAAATGTCTGCAGCAGGTTGTGGGATAGATGAGCATCGTATACTGAATGAGAGCTGTGATGAAGACTTCTTACATTACAGTAAAGAAGGCATCGTGACAGCTGACATCCTATATACCTCAAGCATTGATATAATGGATGCAGGGAAAATAAGCACTATCAATTCTCTGCCAACAACATTTAATGAAGCATGTTGCACTTCTTGAATAATTTCATTTGTTACCTGGAGCTGGACAAGAGGATAGAACTCTAATATCATCAATAGCAATGTCACTGGTATATGAAGTTCCAATTGATCCTTGGAACACAAGCTGGCAGAAAAAAAGAAAAACAAAAGAGAAAAACATTTAAACAAACAGCAATCTTTTGTTTGAAAGCTGCAAGTCTTTGCTAATGGTGTTCTGCAAAAACAATTTTGTTCTGAATGGTTATTTTTTGCCTACAAAATGAGGCACCAAATTGCAGTCAGAATATTATCAAGCAAAGGACAAAGGATCTGCATAAGACTGAATTAGTAACAGTGCACTGTTTCTACAAAACTTTCAAAAACTCCGATTACTGTAGTAACTGTGCCCTCTTTTTGCAATCTACCACCCTCCCAACTTGATGATACCTGTTATTTCAGAAATTATGAACACATTCTTCAGATCAAAAATGGGTAAACAACATTTGGTTCATATTCTCAATTTATGTAAATAAACAGACACGTCATATTGATAGTGTCACAAAATTCACATCATGATTTTTAATTTTTCTCTTGTGAATCTTGCTCTGATACTTATTCCTAGTCAGAGGGAATTTTTCTATCTGGAACTGGACTTACATTGACAGACTGAGAAGCACTGTATGGTAACGGGACAAGCTGCTGAATCCATTGATTTGGCTGATTTCCACTCAGAGTCCAGAGTTGAGAGGATAAAGTGTATAACTTGGTCTGATTCAGAAGTCCATAAAACAAAGTCAGAGTGCCCATGCCACTTCCATACATGTGATAGTAAAAGCTCAAGCATTGACCACTTTTGGGTTGGTATGGCTGGGACCACAAACGGGCAATATTTCCATACTGTCTGCTGGAGGCTTCAGTGTACATGTAGTGACCTGCAAAACAAAGTCAGCAACTTCATAGTGCTAACTGCAACTTCTCTATTCCTTATCTGCATTCTCCTATGGACAGAACCTTTCCTTCAGGTCCATTTTGCTGGAATCTTAATGCAAAAAAAATAAAAGACACACTAAACGGCTAAGTGCAATTTTCTTCTCTCCATAGGGTAGCCAGTCTGAACAGGATAGGTGTAAAATATGAATTACTGACCAAATGAATAAACTCCAAAATTCATTCCTGAATAAAAGTTGTCTTTTTTCTTCCATGCATTATTTATAATCTCGAAGGCAACAACTCATTTACAAGCACTGAATAGGGCCATGGAAACAGGAGAGAGAAAAACATCAATAGAGCATGTGCATATCTTCATACCATCCCTTAACAGTACTAATCAATATTATATCATTTGCTATTTCAAAATACAATTGAAGTAAGTTCCCCACAATTGAAGTAAGTTCCCCACTCTTTTTATACTGTGATCTTATCTGCCATAGCTCTTTCTATTTTTTTCTTCAGATGCACATCAGTCTGTTAAAAATGTAAAGTGATTTAACAGCAGCAGATGAGCCAAAGTCACTAGCATCAATATAGAACACACCAGCCCAAATCGAGAAAAATCTGAATGAATATCTGATGAATATTTGATTTTTACTCAAATTTTAGCTTCCTACACATTTACCCACTTAGTTCAGAACTATCAAGTCAAAAAAGTTCCACTGAAGATGGTTTGTATTGTTGTTCACATTGCCACAATGCTTTATGGCAAAGATGTAAATCTTTTATGACATTATTTCTCAGAGGCTACTTTCATTGCTGAGGATGCAGTTTTGTGTGTACAAGGTCACAACTTTTGCAGTGAAAATTAGTTTTGCTACAAATTTTGCATCTAATAAAATTTGAGATACACGTAGTCAAAATTACAAGCATGTCACTTATGTTTTAAAGGATAGGACTGGTTCATGGGTTAATGACTGATTGCACTTGATAAAGTAATTTATCTGCAAGACCTATTATGACCCCATTATGATCTGCAAGCTGAGATACCAATGGATCTATAATTTACCAGAGTAAGTTCCATAAGTATGATCATTCGAAGGGCCAGTGCCAACAGAAGTTGTGCCACTTGTCGACCACGTCCAGTCAAAGACATCTGTGGGTTCTTGCATATAGCCACAAATGTCACTGGTTTCAAAATCACAATCAAATGGAGTTGGTCCAGTGGCTGAAAGGAAATTTTAATGTGCAGGTTTAACCTTCTTAAGGTAGCATATGAAAATATGAATAATGTAATGTTCTTTTAAAAAATGTGACTATAGATGCCACAATGATTCTAAATCTTTTCAGATGAGAACATTTTTAGGTCCAACTAATTGATTGTTGGCCAACCTTTCCTTGAGGAGGGTAATGGACAAAAAATTGTTTTGATCATGATTATAAAACATAAGTCTTGCATGAGGCAAGTCAAAATAAAGATAAGAGAATGAGCAAATGCATAGAATATAAGAAAAGCAGGATTCTCCTACAAAAACATGTCAAGTGAGAATCACAAACATTGCAGCACAAACTTCGAGATGGGACTAAGTCACTGATAGATTGTTGATACTTATATAACGGTTTCACAGTCTGCCAACGGATCGCTACTATGTCTAAAAAAGAGTCAGTATATAAGTTATATTGCTTCCAACTGCTTTTCCAATACCTTTCACAATGCAGTTACGTATGTCACTGAAGAGATGAGAGAGGGTAGAAATGAGGGAAGAGAAAAGGGGGAAGGAGTTATTCCTGAGAGTGAGTTAATCTGTAAAATCTGTGGAAGCATGATATTGAAGTAAAAAATTATTTCAGACCTTATCAGATATTGTTGAAACTTCAGGATCTTCTATAATGATATATTTCTCAAAGAGGATTCCTAGCAGTATGCTCCATAATACCCAGTTATTTAAGTTAAAGGATAATATCTAACAACACCTTCTATTTCAAATTGCCTACTCACATGGACATGAACCAGCTTTTAAGCTGATGTCATCTATTGCAATATCTCCTGTGTAGGATGATCCTCTGGTGGCTTCAAATATAATCTGGAAAATGTTTAGTCCAGAAAATAAATTTGTTATTTAAGTGTTTTTAAGCACAAACAGTTGTTGTGCATACAGAAATATGATACTATAAACAATCAATAAAAAAAATTATACTGAATAAATCTTTCTGCCACATGTATAAAGATGAATACAGCAAATTATCACTTGAACTTTCAGAAATTTTCATATCAAATCCGCACCAAATATCAAAACCTATGTACAAAAATGTCATGTATTCATCAGATGAATGCAAGTAATTGAATATACTTCTTTGGAAAATCTCTTCTTCAGCATCAACATGAAAAAAATATTTACCTTCTCATAGGAATGACAACAACCTTGCATTCCCTTTAATCAAAAAACAAAAGACAAACTTATGGTCCAACTTGGCTATGAATTTGCAGTGATCAATGTCGAGACTTGTAGTTGCAACTTTATGACTGGGAATTCACTGCAAATTTCCTTATGTGTTATCTTTTTCCAGCATTGTAATGAAACTGATCATATCAAACACCCTCACCTGGTTGGCTGAAGAAGTTGTGCCAGTACCAATGTCAACAGTTGCTTGAAGCCATTGATCCCCTTGTGAGCCCATCTTATTCCATATCACAGAGTCACTGCCAGATGTGCCTCTTGCTCTTACATTCAGTGTGTTTACTGTTGCACCATACATGTGGTACCTGGGTATGGATATGATTTTATATAGTTTTAATGTGAAATTAACAACAACAAAAAATGTTATACTTATCAATCCTAATCAGTCCCCCTTTCCTGGATAAAACACACAGACCATAAGCCTCCATTTCAATCAACTTTGCTATAATTGTACCATTTCATT
The DNA here is from genome assembly GCA_038406235.1 of Peronia verruculata. NCBI lineage: Eukaryota > Metazoa > Mollusca > Gastropoda > Systellommatophora > Onchidiidae > Peronia > Peronia verruculata. The sequence continues at coordinate 17,147 of JBCAUA010264842.1, read as the reverse complement.
CTATAAGTAACTGCCTAGATATCTCTTTTCAGCTTATGTCAAGTCATCTCACTTACCAGAATGTAAGGCACATAGGTGCACCTGGATTGATCTTAGGACTGAGCAGTCTTGCAGCATCTCCCACGGAACCAGTTGATGTCTCCAAATACATGTAGTAACCATCTTGAATAGATACATGATCATCAGTTACAAAAACTGCGAAGTGACTGATAGCATTGAGATTTATAAGAATACGTACTCGGGATAATGTATTTTAAGAAACTGGAGGGAGGTATCATTGAGCTTGAAATCTGACTCACAGAAATGACAGCAATATCTACAAAGCAACAGCCAACATCATTACAAACATGACATAAATAAATAATGCGCAGCCAACTCTAAAAGCTTAATAGGATGAGAAAAGCAGAGGAAAATGTTTGCATTATAGTAAGAGCTAAAGTCAGCCTGTGATTCTTCTGTGATAAATGAATGTGTAACCTCTTTCAGTGTTATGTGACATTTTAACAGAGCAAGCTCAGAGGAAGAAAAATTACAGTCTTTCATTCTTTCATTTTCTACGTTCAGCATATGTTCCATATATATATAGCTCATCGATGGACTATGCTATATTAGTCTAGTCTGAACTATATTTCATATCTCAGTTGCATGACTACAGTTATCAATTGTTATCAATTTAAGTCATCTCAGCTCTAGATATCTGTATGTGAAAGAAAAATATCAATGCCTTCTGGGCATAATTAAATCTCATTTCCTGAGACATGGAGTTCTTGCCTAACATAATCAGATAAGGCTATAAAATATAAACATCACTTGTTTACTATTACACTTACTCCCTGAGGTATGATCATTTGTTGGACCTGTTGAGGACGAGGTTGTTCTACCTCTCTGTCTGGTCCAGGTCCTCTGAGCAGTGGCATCCTGAGTCCAGGAACACAAGTTGGCATCAAAATTGCAGTCAAAGTTGCCTGTGATCAAGTGAACAAAATTTACTTTTGTATGTCATCAGAAGATCATTTTTTGGGGGTTTAATTTAAAATATAGTTGTCATTGCAAAATGTAAGAAAAGATTGCATACTCATAGTAATACCTAGGATGAAAACAATGAGCCATTTTTTATAGTCAGTCAAATTATTTCTTTTCGTCAAGCCTATGAGAAAAGCATTGTATAGCAAAGCAAAACAGTTTTGCTTTTTGAATTTGTGAAATGGAGTACAAAATATTATTAGCAAATTACGCTGATAAGAACAAAATGTAATTTTTCAGAATTTTCCATCGAGCAAGGTTAGAATGTTGTTTTTGTTTTTCTTTCAACTGTTTGTCTACCCCTCAAATGCCTAGAGAAGGGATGTCATTCAGCTGACGGACAGAATGACTTCTTCAGGAATAAAGGAAAGAAGCCATGTCAAAAACTGTAATGCAGACTGACATAAAACAATAAGCTCTTCTTCAGTTTTGTCCGGATTTTTTTCGTTGCTCTTCAGGACATGTGGGATAATTATGGCTTCAAACGCATAACAACTCCCACTGAAGCCTTCTATGATTAGAATGGCTGAGATCACCTAAAGGCTGAAATCAAAATAGATTAGACATATACTGATAAAAGATACATTTTACTGGAAAAAAAATGTGTATTCAAATTGAAAATACACCTTTTCAAGTTGCAGAAACAGTGATACACTGCAACAACATAACTGGCTAGTATGTGATGATGATGTTTCTAGTTTATGTAAGAAATATTCAGATTTCCCAAATGACTGCAGGAAAAATCTTGTCTTATCCAGTAAACAGATATATCTCTTGACAGAAATCAAAATGAAGTGTGCCAATGACTTACCTGAAAGTTGTGCTGCAGGAGCAGTTGTTGTTGTTGATGATGTACTGGCTGCTGGTACAGCTTGTGCTGGAGTGACTACACAAGGGTTGGTGTCTCCTTGAGTGAAAGTCAAGTCATCTATTGCAACATCACCAGTGTAGGAAGTGCCCTTCACTCCTTCTATCAAAATCTGTTCAATGAAATGTAGGCTGGCTAATATACGAGGGACTATAACATTTTTTAAAATTTTTTTTTGCTAATAAGCATACAAAACGAATTGACGTGAAAGTGAACTATCCACCAGATGTGAAACTTCACTTCACATCGAAAATATTCATCTGTGTCCAAAACAATTGAGAATAAACCTGATCACATTTGTTTCTCTTCTTCATCAGCAATCCATCTGGTTCAATGACAACATTTATAACCTTTTGTCTCTTTGATACTTCATACAACTGAAAACAAGTCACAGCAAATAGCATGTATATTTCCACTGATGATCAAAACATAAATAAAGACTATAATCATGCAGCAAACAAAATCATGGAGGAATTTAGCACAAGGATAAATAACTTGAATGTGGGCTCACATGATGCTTACATATCTTTTAGAAGCATAGTATAAAGCCATTGTGAAAGATAAAGGACATAAAATTCTAAATAATGAATCATTTCTCTTTTTAAAAATCTAATGAACTCCAATAAATACTGTGTACTATTAAGCACTGTAGTATTGTTTCATGTTCTACCCTCATAATGCAGAAATTAGGCAAGTTTTGTTATTGTAGAAAATGGTAATCAAGCATCAACTCAGTGTTGCCATTTGTATCTCATATCATTGTTTTGTTAGTTGGAGTGATAAACAAACAAAGCTATTTTAATCTACCATTTTTGTATCATGAGACAACAAAAAATTGCAAATGGAGCAGAAAATTAAGAGAAAAAAAAATGTAGGCCTACCTTGTAACTTGATGTTTGTTTGGGTATAGGTGCAAGACCTTCCTTCCAACCGGATCCTTGGTTCCCACTCAAGTCCCATAAAACTTGACGATTCATCTCAGTCAGCGTTTGAGAATCAGTGTTATAGGTGGCAAGGTAGATGCGAAGGTTGCCCATGGTCTGTCCATACATGTTGTAGAAGAAGTGGAAACAAACTGCATCCTTTGGAGGGAACAATTCACTGGTTAAGACAGCTCTGTCCCCAGCAACACTAGGAGATGATGTTTCGATGAAGAGGTAGGTACCTGTATTAAAAAGAAGACAGTAAAGATTATACATTATTTTAGAATAAAAGTTATGAAGAGAAAAGAATACAGAAGCATCAACTATTCTTGCTGTTGATGGCATTGAAATATGACAAGCAAACTGGTTAATTCATTTCTTTATTTCAAAGACATATAGCTAAGTAAATTTACATTCATCAATGATTATAGACTTCAGCAAAGTGAAGTCTTCTAATAATGCGAAGAACAGTAATTCAAATAGCCTTTCTTTTATTTATTTCTTAATGTTTGCTTATGGATGGATTAAACTCTCATTGCATCTGCCCACTGTGGGCAAAATAACATCTGAATCAGGCACCTTTTCCAATCAAACAAAAGGAAGACCCAAATATGTTGAGAGGAAGCCTACCTTTTTAATCTTTTATGCAAAGTGCATTTTTGTTTCATTCTTTATCTTTACATATATTGAAAAATGGACTGTCACTGTCAGAATATTTTACCTGAAGAATTGCTAAATGTGTGGTCATTTGTTGGTCCGGTGGAGCTTGATGTTGTTCTGCCTTGACCAGTCAACCAGTCCATATCATCAGCTGCGTCATTCATCCAGGAGCACATATCAATTTCAAAGTCACAATTGCCTGTTTGAAAAAGAATTATATGTCTGATATGTCTACATTTTGTGAGGTGTACAGTAGTTTAGGTAATAAACTGACGGACTATAAAAATGCAACACTTGAAATTGATTCTGCTGACGGACATTAAAAATTATCATTAATGATTCTACATATCAATTGTTTCATTTTTAAAGTCCATCAGTAGAAGAATTTTCGAGTGTTGTGTTTTTAAAGTCCGTCAGTATGCTACATCAACTATCACATTCAGATTAAAAAATAGGTTTGGACTATGTCAGCCATGTGGGTGCAAACAGATTGAGAAGATAATGTGGTCATGTGGCCTTATATTCATGACTTGACTTAGGTTCAATCAGGCCAATGATTCTTTTGGCTTGTTGACAATCTTCATAACAGATCTTTTTGGAAATTAAGCAAATGTATGCCAGCATATGCTCAAATTTATTTTCTGTTTAATACAGCTGTAATTGTTAGTCTGCTGTAATACTCCTGGAAATGTTAACAAAACCGGTGTCACTTTTTATTGAAGTTGATTTAGTTAAATTATCAACTGGGGTAGTTCACTTTTGAGACCATTAAGTCACAGAAAGTTATTTAATTACCTGTAATACAAACATGTATTCTATTCCTAGCAAACAATAGAAACAACAGTGAAAGAAATAGAGATTTTTGTTTTTACTTTTGTCAGTACCGGATGATATTTAATTATCATATCAGCAGCAGAGAGAACACATGGAATGAAACATTTAGAAAATGTCCTCTATTTCCTTTATAAGGTGACTGTGATATGATGTAATCAGTGCAATGATGCTTGACTATGATAATGTCAAGCAATCGAGCATTCATGATTATTTTTTTTTTCTTTCATTAAATATTTGCAATTTGAATATAGGCCTCTTGACATGAAGTATCTGTGACACTATGTATCAATAAAACAGTTGAACATTTTTATATCAAATCAAAAATTTGAAATTCTAAAAATATTTTGCTTCATCCTGTGTACTGTAAAAATGAGCATAATGAAATATGAATGTTATAAACGAAAAAACAGAATTTCAGAATAGTTAGCAAAACATTTCATGCTCATGCTGATAATGAATGGCTATGAAACATATGGTGTTGATAAATATAAGATTAGACATTTTGAATGCCAGTCAAAAGCTTTGAGAAGTAAATTTACCACCAGTTGATGCTGTGCATTTTGTAGGCCTCAATATAATATCATCTATGGCTGTGTCACTTGTGTAACTGTTGCCCCTTATTGCTTCAAAAACAATGTCAATGTTGCCTGAACTAGGGGGAATGTCCACTGTTGCCCTGATCCAATTCCGTCCTTGGTTTCCTGATGAAAAGGAATGACAATAGCTTTCGAGAATTTGTTTCATACCAAATTGAACAACATATCACTTCTCAAACAATATCAATGGAAAAGTCTTTGTAAAACTGATGAAGTATATTCTGATGCACAGTCCAAGCTATACAACTTTCTCCTCTTTTTTAATTATCAAAAGGAAGGTAATAGATGACACAAGTGAAGGATTACTGAATAAAGCACAAGACCAAGTGTGAGTAGTTATGTGTGTGTGTGCTTGCAATGCAACATTTGTCTTTTAACATAATTCAGACAACTAAGACTGTCTGCGGCAGTTATTAGGCCCATTTTCAGTGTGATTAGAATAAGCTAGATGTCGTAATAATGCAACAAATTGTCACTTGTGTGTGCATGTGAAGATGAATACTGTACGTAACAAATTCACACAAACTATACCCACCATTTTTGGTCCACAAGCCATTACGGTTGGTAGTGCCATGAGGTTGAGTTAAGACACTGAGGGAACCCTGGCCAGATCCATACATGTGGTACCAGAATTCAAGACACTGGTCTGATGCTGTGTTTGGTACTGGGCCAGCTGTAAGTTGGGCTGTATCCCCTGTGTTGCTGTTTGATGCTTCCGTATACATGTAATAACCTTTCATGAAATAAAAAGAACAAATAAATCTGCCTCTATTTTACATTTCCTTTCAAAGTTGTTCATAATTTAAGGTCAATTTGTCAGCAGGACTGAACTGCTATTCATTGTTCTATAGAACACCAAGCACTTTATTCTTCACAATTTGTTTTAGTCAACATCATCCTTCATTTCCAAATGTTAAATTGTTGTGTCAGGCAATTTTGAGAACAAGTATTATGCCCAATTATGATAAACAACAGAAAACACTGTACCTTTAAATCAGTTTGACTTTTGAGTTAGACCACTCCATCTCTGAACACTTGAGCAAATGAGAAAAGAATTTAATAAGATTATGTAGATTCTATACACTTACCATATTTTGTTCCATAGGTATGATCCTGAGCAGGACCAGTACTCACAGAGGTTGTGCCTCCACTGTGCCGCAGCCATTTATATTGACCACTTTGTGTTGCAGAATATCCGCACTTATCTTGTTCAAAATCACAGGATACCCCTTGTGCACCAGTGGTGGCTTTAAAACAAAGAAGAAAAAATCTAGATCAGATATAATAAACTTTGCAAACAATCCAGTATGTACAAGATCTGTGAATCATCATTTTATTCGCATAATTTAACATAAAAAATCTGCGTAAATTGTCACACATTTTATTACCAACAATCCATGAGTCCTTTCTATAGCTACATTATTATGATTAAAGTAGGCAGACAAGGTTATGGTATCGTTTCTCTATGGCAGTGGCACAGCACAGGCACATTTATGCCAAAGGGTATCTGACACTTCATAGTGTTCCTCAGCAAAACAGTTTTCAGACAATGTCATTGAAAAAGAAATGTGCCAACCATATTATGTATTAATTCAATAGAATCACAATGGCATGAGTCATCAAATGACTTGTGAAATAAACAAGTTTTCTCAAAAGAACCGATAATGAACAAGACTTTTATACCACTACTGTAGAGCAGTACTGATTTTTGCTTATTTTTGTATTGTTTTTTTTTTTTTTCTAAAACAACTGACCTATTTCATTTCTATGCTCAGTCTAGAGGAATCCTTTCTTCCGTTCATGGTTCTATCATCATTTTGTGTCATATTTCCTATTCATAACCTCTTGCCTTTATTCTCATTTAGCTACTGAAGTTGCCATCTCTTTGTGACTGTACTTACAGGCTGGGCAGATGCCACTCTGAACTGAAACATCATCTATAGCAATATCTCCTCTTGGTCCTGATCCAACCACAGCCTCTATCTCAATCTAAGAAGAGAAAGAAGAGGGTGTTATCAGGCTTGAAAATTACAGTCTCCTTCAGCCACATGATGTGGCAATTTTGCTTTATACATGTGTCTCTGAAAACTGTAGGACAATACTACTCACTACAAAATAATTTTCCATGTCTCCTGTGAAGGCAAATCTAGAACATTCACAAGGCTGTAGATGCACACCATCAAAATGTAACAGTGGCTCACATGGCTTTTCTCAGATACACTCTTTCTTTTCAAGTACAATTCCTTATCAATCCAGGTGTCATTCAGTACAATTTGAAAGTGAAGTTATTCTGTGTAAGTCCCCACATCTTAATGTTTTTCAAGATTTCAAGCGATTATCACCAAGGTGTCATGCCAAAAAAAATAATAATTAAAAAAAAAAAACAAACCTGGTAGCTTCCAGTTGCATTGATATTGATGTTAGCTTGCATCCACATTCTAGCTTGAGTTCCTTGTCTTGTCCATATCAGATCACGTTTCTGAGGTCCCACATAGACATTCAATTTATTGATATGTTCACCCCACATGAAGTACCAGAAAGTGACACATTGTGCCCCAGACAGTGAAGGGCTACTCAGCAATGCAGTATCATCCTGGTTTCGAGGGGATGATGAATCAATGAAAGCAAAGTAGCCCGCTGTAAGTAGAAAACAAAATGATGGAATGCTAAATTTTTCATTCGCTTTTTTCCTGGACAATTTTCTTTCCACATGTTACTCTTCATGGGGTCTGCTAACCATACCAGTCTTTCATTTCTTTTTGATAGGGAGCAAACAGCAATAATTTGAGCTTATTAAATTATGAATTAATTTGGACATTGGGATGATACCCAAATATTATCACTAATATTGGCATACATTAGATTTATACCAAAATGCAACGGATGTCTTATGGCATTCCTGAGCATGACAGCTGTCAAATAATGCCACTTAAAAGAAATAGACCAATAAAAGTATGTACTACTCCAATAGAATGATAATGGCATAGAGCTGGCTCACAAAATGACTTGGACTCTGAACAATTTTATTTACATAGTTCCTCAAAAATGCTGTACATAAATGACTTATGCCATTAGCATAAAGCAATGACAATATGCAAGTTTTGAATGTCTTGTCTTCCAGATTAATCTCCTTTTGGATTTGTTTGCAGAAATTTATTTAAGTTTCTGGTGAAGAGGGAACAAGACTCACAGCCAGAGTGATCTTTGGTGGGACCACTGGTGGTGCTGGCCACACGAATTGCTTGTCTCTGCCAGTTAAAGTCATCTGCTGTACTTTGTTGCCAGGAGCACAGATCTCGATCAAAGTTACAGTTAAAGGGTCCAGAAGCTTCAACAAAGAAATGAAAAACAAAAATTTTGCATTCATGTATGCTAAACATGCAGGTCTACAATGGATAAAATTCTAATATAATGTTTACTCACATATCAGTTCATTCTTTCATTACTCATCACAGTCTTTTTCTCACCTGATTTAGGGTTAGATTATCATCAAACAGTTGTAGAAAAAAAAATTATTTATAATGTCCTACAATCAAAATTTCATCTCCTTTAACATTACGTTTTATACACATAATGATGCAAAATTTTATTTCATACAAGTGAATCTCCATGTGTTATAAAAGTGACACACAAAGTAGATATAATGAATTCTCATAGGTGCTGAAACTCTCTGCAGTCAAATCATTTATATCAGTCCAGTGTATTTCATACAAAAACTAGAGAAAGAAATACTAAGCAAAGATAATCTCATCAGATTCCAAAATGTTGTTCAGTCTCTTTTCAGATCTAGCAAAGTTGAGACCTTCTTTCCTTCAATCATTAATTTAAGAAGTTTATAATATTAGACAGTAAATAGATTGATGGAGGATTACAGAAATTTGTTTTAGAGACTCACCTCCTTGAGTTGGGGGTGGTAGAGTGACAGGACCTCCAGTACTTAGCTTTGCGTTGGCTGGAATGACTGAAACAAGTGTAAAGGTGAGCTAATAATTTAAGCCGAGGTGATATTATGGAAAGTGATGTGATTCCATGCACCTCACTTGATCACTATTGTAAATATCATTTGCAGTCTTCCTTTTCCCAGAACTTGCAACATTTCTCTTGTAAAACGAAAATACTATGCATATGTCAAAGAAAAAAAAAAAGAAATCTGCTTTAAACAAAATAATTCAGTTGACAGATTTTCATTCTATGTGCTTAAATAGTCAAAATTCAGAATTATTAAAAAAAACATTTTAAAAAAGTCATGCTTTCAAATGAGTGAAAATGGATTGACAGACTAATTTTTTTTACTTTCAGTCCATATACAAACCATTTTTCTTAATCCTTAAAGTTTATTTACTTTATTGTATCTTATGGAGACACAGAGGATATTCACATTAAAAAGGATTGTTGTCCATGTATGAGACATCTACTATAATTATAAGGACAGGAAAATGGCATTTAATAATTTGATTTCACAAAGCTCATGTCACTTACCTGCACATGGTGCATTATTGTAGCTCATGTCATCAATGGCTATGTCTCCATGATAATCACTGCCTCTCACACCTTGAATGAGAATCTGGAACCACAGATAAAAGGTATTTCTAGCAAATCCAATTTTGAAATTAAGCCATGACCTTGCTTAAAAAATACATTCCATAATTGTAAAATGGTAGAAAATGACAGAAGTAACTATCTATATTAACACAAAAGTATATACTACTTTATCTTATGTTGCTTGAAAACATTATTTGTTTCCATCATACCTAAACATTCTATGTGAAAAATGTGACAATTACTATATGCTGAAGCACATCTGAAGGAAAATCTTCACTATTTAGATTACACTTTGCTCCTCAAAACTGAAAAATGATTGAAAACCATTCTGAAAAAAATATTTCACAAGAATGAAGCACAATGTGCCTTTGCGACTGAGAGCATTCTCCTTCTATTTCTGTTTTCCCAGCTGTCTGGCAGTTCCTGATGAGAAATGCACCAGTCTTCTCTATCTGTCATGGTTATGGGTCAAGTCCTAGCTGGATACTCTTCTCGTTATTTACTTCTACCCACCTCCTCTCCACTTCCTTTGTACTGTTCCTTGTAGTGCAATTTTCACAAGACCACCGGATTCTGTTCTATGCCTGCACTGTCCCAATTTTAAATGTTCCCCATTGTAAAGGGCCAGTATATTATGGTTTTCAGACCTGTTCATTTGTAACATGGTTGTAGTAAATGATGTTCAAAATGTTTCCACAGCATGTCATCCCCAGTGCTTGTATCTTCTTTTTCTACAATAAGAGCATTGTAACAACTTAGGTAAAGTGGAATTTTTATCCACAGGCATATTTATTATGTTGTAAAAACACTTAACAGGAAAAAAAAGAATTTAACAATTCTACAAAAAATCAATAAACTTACGCTGAAAGAATCTGATGGAGAGTTAACAGGTGCTTGTCCTTGTGACCACTGATTGCCCTGATCACCCGAAAGTGACCATATTGTGACATTCTGTGTAGGAGACAGGCTGACAATGATATTCAGAGAGCCTATGCCACCACCATACATGTGGTACCAAAATGAGAAGCATCCGCCACTTGTTGCGGGAATTCTGGAAACAAATAGATTTAAGTTATGTCTGTCTGGCACTAACAAGTATAAAAATATTTTTAGTCTAAGATAATATTTAAACTTTTGCTCTCCATACAGAAAAGGAATTATAGTACAGAATTCATTCAAAAACGTGATAAAATTTCAGCAAATTACAAAAATAATGAAGTACAAAATAGAAATAATCATAAACTGTAAAGGTGGGTCATTGATATGAGATTTTTTGTTTTGTTTTTTTGTTTTTATTTTTTGTTTTGGTTTATTTTCTTAACAGCGGAAATTGGCTTCCACTACCAACGCCTGGGATAAGTCTTTGTTTCATTATTATGATATTGCTGAAAGTAATTAATTTCAAAAGAATATATATACCAACACATACCAAAATATTTAAGCCATCCTAACATCTGAATTAGATAAGTTGTCTCAGTAGTGGCATACTAACTACACAATTAAAAAAAGTAAATAAAAACAAAAAAAACATTCTATTTCTGTGCTCTATAACAATGTCAACCTAACAAAACTAACCTTTCACTACGGAGTACAGCAGTGTCCCCCATGTTGTGAGGTGCAGAGGCCTCCAAGAACATATAATAGCCACTTGAGCTTGATTGTGTGTGATCATTCACAGGCCCAGTACTTAGTGATGCTGCAGGATAGGAGGAATACAAGTTAGAAATGATGACTGACTGAAACCCAGAGTACTTATGTATCTGAGTAGATATATTATGGCCTACATTCTTCATTCTAGCCTATGATATTCACATTGATAAATCTAAGCCACAGATGATGTACAGTGGTATACATTTAACTCTTCCTGCTAAAATACTTGCATATTCCGTACAACTGTTTTGTCAAAGGCCTGACAACATATTTTCAGAAACAAAATTAACCCTAAATATGGTAAACAAAAATGATGGCATACCAGTGTTGCTACTTTGATATTTATTCACGTGCAAGAGATGTTGCTTCAGGCATAAATGATAAAATGAATAGCATAATGCTACTTAACTATACCCTGCTAGGAAAAAATAAGAGCAAGTTTGTTGTTACCAGGTGTTCAAAAAGTCCTAGGGATCTATTGCCAACAGATGATCCAAATACATTGTACCTAATTGTTCCGGGGCACTTGGTTAAATTCTGTGACTAATCATCTTACCCTATCCCTTACTCTAACTCTAGCTCTAATTCTAGCCCTAAAACTAATCCTAATTGTAACCTGCACCGGTCTAATGCTGATGTGGAACTGCTTCCCTTCAGGAGCACACAATCTATATTTTAAATCTCAAGGCCTAATCCAATGTTACAAATCAAATCAAATGAACTAATTTGATTCGACAAGCAAACAAAACCTGGTCAAAATAAACCACTGAATCTATTTTGACCACCTGGTCACCATAGTCTGTGCAAGAAAATAATTCATATTAAATGTAAAATATAATGACTGAGTTCTGAATAAGTAGCTATGTTGACATTTTCAAGACTAGAGAAGAATGTACTGTATTCTTTCTGGAGACTGGATTTTTGTGAAAGTAGCACAATTTACAAACCAAGGCACACATCACATAAATATCACAAAGATGCTATTAGTATAATTTAATAAACTCATAACTCTTAAATAGCAATAATTTTGAAGAGGACAGACCATTCTATGCGGTTAGATTAATCTCTGTTTAAGTACTATTTACTATTATTGTCACTACTATTGTAAGTATTTATAGAGGCAAAATATCTAAGACTGTCATATTTTATTAATTTTATCATAACTTCATGAAAAGAAAGCAAAAATTACCAAGTTCTTGTTTCACGTGCTGGTAAATCTTCTTACAACTATAAAAATTCAAGATAGGACTATGTTCACTCCACAACCTGATCCAAACTAGAGAAACGTCAAGATACCCAACAAACTACAGACTATGAAAACAATTACATGTTGAGCCATGTTGTCTCTGCCAATCATAATCATCAGTGGTCACTTGAGTAAATGTACACAAGTCCTTATCAAAGTCACATGAGGCTGAAAGTATAAAATCACAGATAAAGTTATTAATGTCAAGAGACAACAAAAATGTGCATTACTGCTAATAATGCTAAAAACACATTCTAATGACAAATGCACAGAGTTCTGTTACTTATTTAAAAAAATTTTTAAAAATAAGAGATAAGAATTTGTCCACCCCTGAAGGAAATGAAAATGAGAGAGTAAAGGGAATAACCTGAACTTCTTGCACCTCAATGAAAATGAATTCTCTATATTTATTTTTTTATTTTTCACCACGTACCAAGGCTTACACAAGCTCCTGTATTGACTGCAATATCATCCACAGCAATGTCACTGTAGTAACCTGAGCCACGGATTCCTTCAAATACAATCTGAATAGGAAATATAATTTGCATAAATGTTTTAGAGGACAGAATATTCACTCATTGATCATTTGATTCACAAACGTAGAACAGAAATTGCTGAAAATAAAAAAAACAGACTAAAAAAAATCAGCCTTCTTCTGGGAGTTTCCCATGTCCTAGTAAATTCACCATAAACAGGTATTTCAAATACATAAGGAAAAGTTTAAAATCATGAAATATTAACATAAAAGAATAAAAAATAAATGAAAATAGTCAATCATGTTCATATGGATAGCCTGAAAGCAAAATTTCCTTGACACTAAATTCAAAGTGCAGTTTTTCACTACTGTACAGAAATGTGAGACAATCAGAATGACTGTTCTGGCCTACACAGTGTCTCTTATTCTGCAGTTTGAAAACAATGCCTGATAAATTTAAAACTGTCCAAACACATGTAGAGAATGAACCATTCTAATGTTTTCAAATTTCTCTCAAAGTCCCCAAATGCTACATTTTCCATATATTTAATTCAAGCATGCAAAACATGAGAATCTTTGAGATCAACATATAAAAGTTTACAAATCTTCTCTTTGAATTTCTTTAACTTTGACACATTTATGCAGATTAAGGGGGGGGGGGGGGGTGCAGGTCCTGAGAGTGATTTTTCAAATGCTTGGACTAGGGATTTTTCAAACTTCAAATTCAGACTCAGCATGTCCAAATTAGAGGGAAATGTGAAAAAAAAATTTGCTTTGCAGCCGGTTGCCTTGACAGCGCCGCCATATTGGATTTTGTGTTTAGAAAATTAGCTATTTTCAAAAGCTTAAGTCTCCTAGAGTATCTAATGGAATTGTGTGAAAGTTTGCACATGAATAATATGATCCTACCTTAAGGACAAAATGCATTTGTTTTTTGTTTATATGCCAAAAAAATATTTTTTATAAATTTTTGAAATACATATATGGACGTATGTAAATTTTTCGCGATTTTCCACCAAATATCCAATTTTCATTCAGAAACGGAAAAGAAATTTGAGAAAAAGTGATGCATTTTATCAAAAAACATGCTATGGAAAATGTATATTCCAAATTTGAAGGCAATTGGTTGAGAAATAAAAAGGCCTTAGGGAAAAAAGTGAAGAAATCGTGCATACTTGTATTGAGAAAATCACAACTGAATTTTCATAATCCCTCTACACAGTCATTTAGAGGGGTGGTGTTGGTGCCATTTTGGGGCATACAGCATATGTTTCTGACCCTGTTCATTATTTTTATGATATGAGAAGAGTTCAAAGTGTGTAAAAATAGGAAAACCTCATTTTTGATATTTTTGTCCCAAAACCTTATCTTCAGGACCTGCAAACCCCTCCCCCCCCCCTTATCCTTATTAGGCCATTCAAACTAAATTACAAGTATCTCAACTTCTAATTAAGGAGGAACAAAAATTGTTCACACACAGAAAAAGAAAATGAAGAATCTCCACAGTGATCATGCTCAAGATTTGACAAGTGCCTGATTTCACTGTGTTGGGTGTGAAATATTTCTTGATTGCTTTAAGGTGTTTCACACATAACATTAAAAAACAAAAAAAAAGGATAAATATTTAAATATTAACTGGATTTTTTGCCTGGTGAAGAGATATCTTAGGTTCATTCATGGCAGTTGCCAACCCAAAATCCTACTACATACTAAGCTAGGCATCTCCTGTTTTTTTCTCCTAGAACCATAGCAAACACACAAGCTAACACACTGACCTGTCTGACCAGCTCACTTAGCATGTCTAGACGTCTGGTCCTGTTGAACATGATGATCTCGCGACAGTCGTCTGTGGCTGCGACACAAGCTGGGACATCATCCGCCCTCAGGCCCTCGTGATCTTCCATATTCACATCTGCTCCTCGTCTTATCAGACACCTACAACAGCAAAAAAACTGCTGCAAGAACATTTCACATTTGGGAATTCCAGGGTAAACATTCCATTTCTTATCTCTCTCTAGTTTGGCTTCGAGAACGAAGATCTAGATCTAAGAAGGCTGCGGTCCATGTCTACTGCAGGCTTGCTGGTGGCCTATGAGGCCAATACGAGAGAGGCAGATTCAGCCACAACGGCTGCAGGGAAAGGAGTGTTCTGGGGTTTTAACATCTCAGCTCTTCCTTCTCTGACATTTCTCCTTGAGGGTGGCCCTGTGGGAGTTCTCGAAGGAAGAAACAGCTTGTTTGACAGTCTAGTGCCAGGGGACTTGGTCAGTGGCAATTTCAGACCACCAACGATAGTCAATGTGGCAAGCACCAAGAGTATTGGCATTTCTTATATAATATATTGTAAGTGTAACCTATGATCAATAATATTTGCCTTCAGCAGATACTGTACTAATCTACACTTCAATGCTTGATAAAACATTCCATCAACAAAGAAAGTGAATATTTTTCAAAAAGTTACAGTAGATCTTTAAAATAGGGTCATCCTTCCACAGTTTTCCAGAAAAAAAAAGTTCTCCTGAGAAGTGACCATATATAAAATAGAATAAAAGTGCAAGTGTCATATCTGTTATGACATGACCACATGAGGCAAGGCAAAAAGGGACAGAATATCCAAACCAAACCAAACCATGTGTCTAGAACCCATGGCAAATGAGTCAGAAGTCACTCTGGGCGTTTCTAACTTAATTCCGATTCAGACACCAAAATTTCAGGTCAGAAAAGATTGAATTTTTGTGGTGGAAGACAAATAACATACTGCGGTATCTCAGTCGGAAAATAATAAAAAACAGCAGGTACTCAAAATCGCCTGGTGCGACTTCCCACTCAGTTGACCTGGGAGTAAGACATACTATAGGACAAATATAATTTCGTTCTCCCTCAGAAATATTTTCTATGTGTAAATAAAGGAAATATTCTTGATAATATATAGTAATTCTGTCAAACAGACTAAAGCACCCACATTTTAGGAAGAGGAATATACCATGTGGAAAAATTCATATCCAGCAAATGTTCAAAGCAAACTATTACTTGACAAACACAGATTATGGCTTTTGGTAAGTGGGATGCAAGGGACCAATATCTCAAATCAATGCTAGGAAGTATGTAACATGGGGTGGTAGTTGTAATATTCCGTGCCTTTGGCTTAAAATGTCAATAACATGTCAAAGAATATTCTAATTATCATACAGTCACTCTTATGACAACAGAGCATAGTTAATGAGAAAGGCAACACTCACTCTACAGTTTTCCTATGGTTGCCCTCAGCAGCCAAATGTAGTGCACTTCTACCAGTTTGAGGGTTGGGTTTGTTGGGATCAGCTCCAAATAGGCAGATCAACACCTACAGAGACACAACAGAAGGGTCACACTGCCATCATATTTGACCAGAGCTCATTCTCTGAATACAATGGTGAGAACAGAATGTTAAATTAGCACTAATATCAAAGCTCATCCATCGACAATTAAAAATGAGCTAAAATGTCAACATTAAGTTCATTAAGAATTATTATTTTTTTCTGAAGACCTAAACTTTAAAAGGATTAAACACCACTAGGATTTATCCCCAATAACATTATAAGAAAGACACTAATCTCAATATTTGTTACACGACTGAATCATGCCTATGACTGAATCATGCCTATTCTTCGAACTTAAATCTTTTTGAGAATAATATATATCAAATGTATAAGTTTGTATCACATTACAATAAAACTCTCAATATTTACGGGACTTGCTAAATGGTATTCAAGGAGTTTGAATAATGATATCTGTAGTTAAACAGCTGGAAATTTTCATGTTAAGTTAAGAGTAAAGTAACTTACGTCACAAAGGACAGTGTTGCCAACAACTGCTGCCAGCATAAGGGGTGTCATGCCATCAGCATTGCAGAGTTCTATGTCTGCTCCTTGTATCTTCACCAGAGCCATCAACAGGGGTAACTGTGCTAGTCCTGGGGTAAGAGATGGATGGATGGATGGATGGATGGATGGATGGATGGATGGATGGATGGATGGAAGGATGGATGGGTAGGTGGATGGATGGGTAGGTGGATGGATGGATCGCTTGGATGGGTGGGTGGATGGAGAGATGGACGTATGGATGGATGGAAGTAGGATGGATGGATGGATCGCTTGGATGGGTGGGTGGATGGAGAGATGGACGTATGGATGGATGGAAGTAGGATGGATGGATGGATCGCTTGGATGGGTGGGTGGATGGAGAGATGGACGTATGGATGGATGGAAGTAGGATGGATGGATGGATCGCTTGGATGGGTGGGTGGATGGAGAGATGGACGTATGGATGGATGGAAGTAGGATGGATGGAT
>JBCAUA010264733.1:0-20079 GCA_038406235.1 Peronia verruculata | reverse complement strand
TTCAACCTGAAAAAAAAAATGTGGGCCTTTTCCCCCCCCCCCCCCCCCCCCCATCCACACACACACATTTTCCCCGTTCCTGACTTCCTCTTTCCCAAATCAACACAATGTTCCCGTGTCTTTGCTGTTACGACAGCTAAGTAGCAACTATATTCGTTGTTGTGTTGTTGTGTTGGGTTTTAACGACGCATCAACGCCATTACGGTAAACACGGTAAGATACCTCTACACGTCAAGAAGAAGAGAGGAAGGAAGGCGGGATTGAAGACAGGAGCAAGGATAAAGAGAGAGAGAAAAGAGATGTTTCCCCTGGAATGTCGAAGATGGGACTCCATGGGAGAAACCCCACCGAAGACGGGCTTACACCGCCTGCAGATGGGAGCAGAGAACCTACTTATAAACCCCGGGAGGAGGCGTTGAGTTGAAGACGGCACAAACACCCATACACTCTCAAAATACGAGTACACGGAACGTTTGCTTTCTTTTTGTGTTTGTATGTGTGAGAGAGTCATTATATTTGGATGTATTTTCGGACCACATCGTTCTGAAATGTGGTCACGTGACATGGGATTAAACAGCAAAGAGAGGGGGAGAGAGAGAGAGAAGCGGGGGAGAGATAGACAGACAGACAGAGAAGGCGATAGAGATAAAGAGGGCAATAGTGCACTTTTCTGTCATACCGGTATCGCAAGAGCGATATCTAACTTCCATCTTCTGTGTATGCTAATACACTGCATATAGGACAAAAGGAGGGGGAAAAAATTAATATGGAAGTGAATTTCCGACTTTTCGAATTTTTGTCACTGATAAACCATGTCATTTGGCATGTCTTTAGTGACTGGAGCTGGCGGAATCCATTCCTCTCCTGACAAGTTAAAACTTTCTGGACGGGTAGCCAAGCAAGCAAAGGCTCACCTTGTCTTCCATCAAATTCTGGCCGAGGTATCTACAGCAATATGATGGTGTTGTTTCTAAGTCGTGTTGAGATTTAACGCCACATCAGCATGCTTATGACTATACTGTGCCTAGCACGGTGAGTTACGTTTACACATCAATCGGATTGATCAAAGAGAGAGCGTAACACCGAATGTGCGACGCATTTACGCACGTTATAATACGAATATCAAAACTTGTATAGAAATTTGGATAATCAAAGACTGTTCAGTGAAATGAACAATGAACAAAAGGCGTACCCAAGTGGTTACCCATCTCAGCACTTATCTAACCCCGTCAATCCTTGCTTGACTTCGGCAGTAGTCGGCCAGTGTCTTACCACTATGCCACTAGGCGCCTCCTTTTAAAACATTATAATTATATACAAGGGGGTGCAAAAATGGATTGTCAGTTTCTATTCAATAATGTATATAATGTCAACACCAAATGACTTACTTCTTTCACTGCTAGACACATTTACATTCTCTGCCGTCTTTTTGTGTATTGTAATCAAAGGCTTTTAACGTCTGGCTACAGCTAAGCATCCATAGAATTCCTCACATTTTGTGTTCTCCGTAGGCAAAAGTATGAGTGAGATAGGATTCTTCAAATTGGGGTGCTTTTTTATTTGCTTTTGTTTTGTTTGTTTTTGTTTTGTTTTGTTTTCTGGCTGCCTTCATGTTAATGCTGACAAACTGTCTCATAAATGAATTGCTGTTGGTATATGGCTGACACCACCACCTGTTGACTATCATCGAATCACGAAACTAAACACATGTATTAAGTTGTGCTGGAATTAAATAATAATAATATATGTTTTAATGGCAACTGTCAGCCAATTTTTGCACCATTCTGTCATTTATCAGTCTTCATAGGCAAAATTAAGAATCTGGTATAAATGTCTGCTTAAAAACAGGATTCGGTCAAAAATAAATAATAATAATAATTTGTTTAATCATTGTGAAGTCTAAAATAAATTATTAATGTCACCTGACTCGCTTGACAACAGACACAACTAATAGCCAAGCTCTCCCAACACTCCCCCCCTCCCTTTTTTTTTTTCCTTCTTTTCCTCCCCTCAACGTCCCCTCCCACACACGTATCCTTACCAATATGATACACCATAAGGATACCATTATAAAGCTTCAGCACCTGGGGAGGGCCAAGCAGACATTAATAGATGAGGCTGAAAGACATCTTGACCTCAGAGTAAGGTCTTTCACCTGTACCATTATTTCCATTAGCACATCGACGCCTTTCATCCCCCGTTATATCCCCCCCCCCCTCCCTCCTCCCAGAGGTCTTAAACCCCTATGTGCTTCAAAGAGAGAGGCTCACTACACCTTATTAAATATGGAATACTTTTCAAGTACAATAGCATACTCTATAGTAGAAGTATTCAGCAAAGAAACCCACGTTTTTCTACGTCGTCGCTTGACTTAAACTACGACCCCTTATCTATGAACAAAATGCCGTTATAGCAAAACGGGTAAAATCACGCAGTTTCTTCTCGAATTCGTAGAGCTGCAAAGAAAAGCACACCATTTTATACTGAGACCATTAAAAAGGACACGTTTGGGATAAAATAAATAGTAACTCGTTGTTTTAACACCCCCCCCCCCCCCACCGAACAAGTACAGACTATGATTTAAATGACACTTTTGGAAATTAGATCATAGTAGAATATTTTGAAATCGAAAACCGCAAAAAAGACACACACGCGAACTCATACACAAAAGAGAACGATACAGCTCACCGCAGATGGTAACATTAATTTTATCTTATTTCGTTACAGTCGACAGCAAACCAACAGTTTAAAGTCATGAAACTACCCAGGCACAATCGATACATGAGTTATCCTAGCCTGACCTGGTAGGGCATTTGCCCATCTTTCAGTCTCACAAGGATTGTGACCCACAAAAACTACTGTGCGTATCTAGACTGACGTCATTACAGATGTCCAGGGTAATTCCAACTATTCTAACTACAAACAAACCATGTCTCTCTCTCTCCCTCTCTCTCTCCCTCTCTCTCTTTAAAATCATAATTCGAATTACATTCTCTTCATTCATATCAATAATTATATCTGTAATTTTCTACAATATATCTATTGCATCAGTTCAACCTTTAAAAACTGCATCGTACTAAAATAATATTTTTTTTAAAAATCGTCTTGAAGGGATGGAAAACTAAGCAAGTTGCATTTTTCTCAGAGACACGTTTTTTTAGGGGAAGGACGTTTTGCCAAGCTGTTCTAACTTGTATATAGGGCTGCCCTTTATCCATCATGTCACACTTATCGTACTAAAATAATAATTAAAAATAGAAATCGTGTAGAAGGGATATCGTCAAACTAAGCAAGTTGCAGTAGTCTCAGAGACGCGGTTTCTAGGGGAAGGGCGTTTTGCCAACATACATTTTGAGCTGCTCTAACTTGTGTACAAAGGCTGCCCTTTATCTACTACGTCACACTTGGATACAGCCCATTATGGTAAAAATGTAGGTTGAATGTAATGCACTACAATACCGGGGGAACTTGCCACTATTGACAACGAAACTGACAGCACACAAGAACTAGTGACGTGGCCGCCCCACCCGTTCCGCTTTCCCGCTCTGTGTCTGCCCAAGTTACAACTATGGATGCGAGAGGGGAATGCAGTGGTTCTCAGTCTATTCTGTTCTTTTTTTTTTCTTCCATGCTATTTTTTTCCCCTGCTTTTTTGTGTGCTCCATCTGTCTTTCGTTATTTTTTTCGTTCCTTCCTCTGTTCTCTTTTCCCCTTCCTTTCTTCTCAATCATTCATTCCTTTATGTCATTGTTCTTCCTCCTGTTCTTATTTTCTTTCATTTGTTCTTCTTTCATAATATATTCTTTCTTTCTTTCTCTTTCCACCTATCCTATGCAAACTCTACAAATCAAATTATGTAACCCCCCTCTCTCTCTCTCCTGCATCTCCGCTCATCTGATTTTAAAAAAAAAAAAAATCCACACTAAAAGAGAAGTCCACAGCGGAAAAACCTTTTGAAACGTTGTCTTTGACCAATATCATTTTAAGTTCAAATAAGGACAAGAATGCACCCCAAAGCTACTTAACATATTCATAAACATTCAAACCTACGGCACCCCCTTGTACTAGAGGCTGGCAAATAAGAAAACGTATCCGCTTGTAGGCAAACGTCACTTCGATGGGGTAACCGGCTACCACAAGATGAGAGCCCTCGGACTGAGCGGTCGCAGCACATCCGGTAGGCCTGGCGTCTGCATAATGTGTGAAAGATGGTGGTAAAATGTCATAATACTTCATACGTATGCTCTCCCTCTCTCCTTCAAACTCTCTTGCTGTCTTACTTCTCTCTCTCTCTCTCTCTCTCTCTCTCTCTCTCTCTCTCTCTCTCTCATTTGTGGCTAGAATAGTTAGGTAGAATCAGCCTGAACCACAGACAAACTTCTATTATGTTATAATAGAGGGTCGTTAGTCCAACTTAAGAAACCGCCGATTACCGCATTCTACCCGTAGGCCTAGCGCCTGCATGATGGATGATACAACATGGTGGCACATGTCACCCTGTACGTACGTACTCTCTCTCTCTCTCTCTGTCTCTCTCTCCAGCTCCGCAAGAACAGACACTAAGTCTTTCAAAGGGCCAACTTGAGCAGATCTAGAAGATGCTTATAGGAGATATTAAATGCGACGATTAAATAAAATATCCACATCCTCCCACTTCATGGATTCTCTGAAGACCAACATTAATTACGCATAATGAGATCATTCGGATTAAGCTGTCCTGCCTACCCAGCCGGACTACAGCCTGCATAATGTATGAACAGAACATGGTTATGGTTTTTATAAGCTTTTCAACCTCCTGTAGTGGTGGTTATCTCAGCTGTCCACAACCGTGGTCAAAAAATAACATAACACAGTTACAGAAGAACAGAACAGTGGTCGCTAATGTTATTTTATATCCTACAGTACTTCCCCCCCCCCTCCCTTCTCTCTCTCTCTCTCTCTCTCTCTCCTTCTCTCCCTGTCACCGCAAATAACACAACAAAGATCCAAGTCAGGAGACCAGACCACGACATCATCAGTCACTAAATAACGATGACATAGGCTATCACAGGCTCCACACCCTTCTCTCTTTTAACAATTTACATACTTTTTCAGAAAAGTTAAGCAATCAAAGTGGTTTGAGAAAACAAGGCCTTAAACGACACTGCACTTCTTTTGTCAGGTTGGCCGCTATTCCAAGACGCAAAACCATCCTCGTCATAGTGACGATAACAATAATTTTTGAGTATGAAATTGTGAACATGCGGTTGGCCACAGGGTAGACCACGTGCATGTATTTGCGCATAATATCTTTTCTGATAACTACCTTATAATATAATCTTTGATCGTTCAATGTAATCAACTGAAAGGTATATCAGAGGATGTGCATATAAAAATTAAATAGACATTCTATGATATAATTATATATGCCATATAACTGATAAACGTCTTTACTTCTGCGACGCGCATTATAGCTGTAATCGTGCAAAGGAGCCATTAAGATCCAACACAAACCAAATCGGAGGTGATTATTTGTCGAAATGTTGTCAACGGAATCTTCCTGATATTCTAAATGTTGTACCAACAAACGTCCTCTTCGTTGGGAATCTTTTGATTGATCATCCACCCACGCTATAATCAAATGCAAATATTCCGAAAGAACTGGGCGTTTGCATGTGAGAACTCATCGTGAACGCTATAGAAATTCATTCCCATCCTGCCATCAGTCCTACCACGCTGTGTTCAATAGTTCATCGTGAACGCTATAGAAATTCATTCCCATCCTGCCATCAGTCCTACCAAGCTGGGCCAATGTTCCTTGACTCTGCTTTTTTCTGATTCCGTGTCGTGATATCTTTGCCCGCATACGAGTATGAAGATATCTTGCACATAATTATGCTGTGTATCATCAATTGTATGCAACAGCCTTTGATTTTGATTACATTAAACAATCAAAAAAGTGTATAAGAACGTTACCAGAGAAAAAATAACCACTTTTTTCCATGCTCTCATTTAAGGGAAGGCAGACAAAAAGAAAACAAATGAAGTAAAACAAAAAAGGCCTTGAGCCCATGTTTGTAAATTTGGGTAGTTCATTCTACAGGTGTCCTTTCGGGCACCTTGGTTGGTGACTGTGTGACAACTCATGGAGATACTAACAACTCTGCTGCAGCCAGACATGGCTACAAATCCAGGCTGAGATAATATAGGTTCACAAAGATTGAAAAGCCGAACACTCTACTAAGCTAAGCCAACTGTAAAAGGAATGTCCCTTACAGGGATATCAATCTGTCTACATGAAAAAGATGGAAAAATTCCTGGGATATTCTGTAGCAACACGTAAAACTGAAGTACATGTGGTGTCGTGGGCTAGCGGTTAGGCGTCTGACTCGGGATCTGAAATTCCGGGTTCGAATCCTGTCTGGTCCCGATATTTTGTCCTTGGGAAAGGCAATTTACACACATTTCCTGACTCCGCCCAGGTTTGAATGAGTGCCCGACTATAGACAGTGATCGATATTGTTAGACTGATAAGGATTGAGCTGCTTAAAGGAAGCTGAGAACGTTTATGAGTGTCTTCTTTGGGTCTGTCGGGGTAATAATAGATTGTAAGGCGTTTACAGCCTGTAATTACGGGGATAGGCGCTCTATATATAAATACTCTCTATTATTATTATTACATGTACGTTAATGGCAAGTAATACCGGATTTGGGATCAACAGAGAAATTACTGACAGCCAAAAAGTAGGAAATTCTACTAAAGTAGGAAATTTGACATCCCTGTCTTTTGTAGACAAATAAAGTTTTTATTTTGTGTCATCTTATACCATTTCTATCTTAAGAGGGAAGTAATATGAATGACCACTGTCTATGTCTTTGAAAGTCTATGTTCGTCTCCGATCAACAAAACAAAAATTTCGCCGTTGTTTTTCAAGTTGAAACTGTCCAGATGGCCTCATTCCCAACCCGAGCCTAGAGAAGAGGCGAGGGGGATGGAATCCATTTTGTAACGGAAATAGTTAATAAAATCTATGAAAAAGATAGAGGAAATGCCATTCACCAGGGTCTATATATCTAGATATTAAAGGAGAAAAAATTAATAGAAAAAAAAATAATAAAATTCACATTTTAAGTCTTTTAGGAAAAAAAAAAAAAAGAAAAAAAAAAAAGAGTTTCGCTTTACCTAACATTCCTTTTTTTTTTTTTAGGTCGACAAGTGGCTAATTTGTACACTGCGCATATATTAATTATATGATATAAGTGTGAGTTTCGGGACTTTTCTAACGTACCCTGAGAAAATATCTTTTTCCTGATAACTTCTCTTTTCAGAAAACTGAGGTTTAGTTTTGCAGTTGTTCTTTTAACCCCAGAAAAATCATTGTTTCAGATATATATGGTCATTATCTTGACACGATTGATAATTCAGTTTACAAAAACCCTCGCAATTATTCGGAACACCTATCTCACAACTATAGATCAAAATTATGAGATTTACTTGGTTTTAACCACTGGATTTGATATTGACATACTATAAATGACTCTGTCAATAGAAAGTGTTGTTCCAAGTCTGACGATAGATCTCGGTACTTCCTCGGTCCTACTGGGTGATTAGATATATATATATTTGTTTTTGTTTTTGTTTTTTTAAGAAAAAAAAAAAAAATACTCGCACACATGGAAATTTCAGTACGAAAATTATATATAGTAAATAAATAGTTTTTTTTTTTTCTTCTCATAATCAAATAGAGAACTACGTTTAGAGATACTACCTTACTGTATAGTGAGCAAACTATTGTTTATGGCAAAGGAAGGTATGCCACAGCTTGTCTTTCAAAACTGTTGGAAAATAATAATTGAATGGGCAAAGAAAACAATTAAACTTTGGTGAAAAAGTTGTTCTGTCAGATGACGCACGTTTTGCATTTCCCATCCTGCCAAACAGCAGGAAAGAGAATCAAGTCACAGTGACCTAATTTCGATGCCTGGCATGTAGCCTGCAGCAGGTAACTGCCCCCAATACCTGTGTGAAACCTGCAACTACTTGTGTGCAGGCAGTAAACACGTTTGATCTGTACTATCGGCTACCAGCTAATGGGGGAGCTTTACTGTACTATGGGGGCTGCTAGTGAAACCTGTTCGTAAGGAACTTGGGGGTACAGAGGTAGACAGACAGACAGACAGATAGATAGATAGATAGGCTGACAGACAGAGAGAGAGAGAGAGAAAGTGACAGAGGACCAGAGAAAGAGTGAAAGAACAAAAAGGTGAAGTGTGGAGAGAGATGAGAGGAAGCAAGGAAGATGGAAAGATTGTCAGAACAAGATCTGTTGTGAAGTACTGATATCGCTATCGGTACACACGTACTCCATAAGATGGTTCTGATCTAGAAGAGCCAATCTCTGAGTTCTAGAATGCTAGTAAAAATAGCTGTATGATCATTCCAGATAACATGGTCTGATACCACACAAGAGGGTTTTGTATGCTATGTACTGATTGTCTGTGTATGAGTGAGTGCATTTAGTATCCTGTCACTACTGCGTCAACTTTGAAAGGGAATTCCCTACATGAACAAAGGAAGAAATATATGTCATCTAGTCTTCTCATTTTGTTGAACTGCCCACGAGTCAGATCTTTCATCTCTGGCTTCTGTTTGTGAACGGTCGTTCCCATAGTGTGTAATGATAACTTGGTATGATAATACATGTAAAATTATTCAGTGACGGCATTCCATAGCAAAGGTGTGCAAGTCTCCCTGAGTGACAGCTTATGACAGTCAAATACCACATGTTATCCTAAGCCTGATCTCCTCTACGCATATGTGTGAATATTTACATATTGTTCCTGGCAGTAGTCCTTTGAGTGGGTGGCTGGAGATGATGGTATTAACCCATTTCTCTCTCTCTGCCTGACTTTCACCTCGCATCTTTGATCTTGTATCCTTGCCAAAGTTTGAAAAGCTACTGGTTCTTACCATATAATTTGGCCAAAGTACTAACTAATACAAAGAAGAATCAATCATCATTCTCCACCCTTGGCCATTGTAGTCACATACAGAATTCAAACTGTGACATATGCTTTGAAAAATCTGATGCCAAGGAAGTGAATTTCCTCAGAGAAATACAAACACCGACAAGACCATTTTCAATGCTTTCAATACCAAGAAATTCAGATAGATATGAAATAATGATCAAACACATGTAAACTGTATCGAAGTCAGTAAGAACATGATGAATAAAAGCTTTCCCAATAGGGTTCCACAGATGTAATGAAAATTGACGAAAGTTTTTCAAGACACACCTTAAATTCATGGATTTTCTGTACATTCCACATACAGTTTCTGCAGCCTATGTATGGCACACAAAGTACTAAACTTAAACTGAATGCTATTTACTATATATGTTTGAAAATCAAAATATCCCCCCATCTCTCAACAACAGGAAGACCTTAAAGCACTTGAAGGAAAGAAACTTGAGACAGTGCAGGCATGAAACAAGAGCCAATGGCCTTGCTAAAATTGTCATACAAGAAACAAAAGATAGGACATGTAAAAAAAAAAAAAAAGGTGGACAGAAGAAAAGATGAAATGACAAGATTGAGGAGGAGGCAAAACAACTATCAGTGGAGCTCCACACCCTGTCCATAATCACAATATGGATAACAGAATGCATCAGGAGGTGTCCCCATGACCCTTGAGGAGATAACGGCTAAGAAGAAGAACATCATTTACAACCAAATTACCACTTTCTATGACCACTAAATAATGATTTAATTATATATACACATAGCCTTTCCTTACCTGTTTTGTCATCAGTGAAAGACATATAAAATACACAAAATAAACGAGTCAAATAAACAGCAAATCAGCATTTGAAACAGCTGC
Source organism: Peronia verruculata (assembly GCA_038406235.1). NCBI lineage: Eukaryota > Metazoa > Mollusca > Gastropoda > Systellommatophora > Onchidiidae > Peronia > Peronia verruculata. Next base: position 10,220 of record JBCAUA010264733.1, on the reverse strand, counting down.
AACAACACTGTGTTCATTGACTTTCAGAAACTTGTGTGTGAATGTCAAAACTTTACATCCGCTTCATAAAATTTCCTAATGTCACAACCTTCCACTTCGCTGCAAGGGGATTTTCAATCCACAAATGATCCTTATTATAGCAAACTTTTTGAAAAAGCATTGGATATCCTGCTTGATGCCTACCATGTCAAACTTGATGGTAGATCTGAGGATTGTATTTATTCACCGATCTTATATCTAATACAAGTGGCTGAAAGCTGAACTGATCTCCAGGATTAGCATCAGCTTAGTGTTGACTGCATATAACACAGGACATAACAGAGCTTCTCTGATACAACAGTTAAGGCATGCCTACCTATTTCAGGTGGTTGGCAGCTTCAAAACAAGATCTGATAAGATATGGTAAAGAAAGGTAAGATGCTAAGTAAAGGTAAAGAAGTTAAGTAAGATTAAGAAAGGTAAGAGGGCATCTTAATACATGTGCTCAAAAGAAAATTCCTATGTCAGCTGATTATAACAATCCCTTCACAAGTACATGATGCCCACAGATGCAAATACCATGAAAAGCATCAATAAAAATGCCATGAACAGTATTAAAACAAGGCAAACTCAAGAAAAACTGTCACATGTAATGCAAGGCCATCATATATCAGCAATCTGATAGCCATATGCAGATTAATGACGTCCATCATCATTGCTACTAGACCCCATTTCTCCACCATTCTGGGTCTCAATCCTCTTACATAGGTCCAAACCACATTTATAAATAATATAGAGATTCAGACAAGGGTAAACCATTTCATTGTCATATTTTATCATCCAACAATTAACATCACCATCATCTTTATCAACTTTTGCACCCCACAGATCCAGTGAAAACTATCCCCATGCTCTCCTGTCCTACACTTGCCTTTGAATTTCCCACCAAACAAGTTGTGCCTTTTCTATCACAGCGTAACTTCATATCTCCTCGAAAACTGATTCCTTGGTCTGCCTCTGTGCCGTGCTCCGTGCCAGTTTCATTGTTAGACTTCTCTTCACAATGCTGGTATGAAGTTTTCAAAGGGTGTACCTAATTCATATCCAACTCTAAATCAGCAATCAATGAGTTAATTGAGTTGCCTGTTCACGGATGTGAAATATACACTAATTCATGGACGCACTTGCCCCACTGAGCCTGCTTAAGTGCTAGCCTGATGCACTGGGCCCTGTATTCCAACGCAGACAGTGAAGACTTAACGATGCAATAGCCATCCATCCATCCTTCCTAGTTTTCCACACAGGCACAAGTTTCCACAGCCTTTTCAGAATCCATCAGAATATTTTCACCATTGCTGTATGTCTCCTGCATCACAATTCCCAGATCCATATGAACGTCTTTGACTCGCCTGAAACTGCCTGGAGCAATATCCACTTTACTATTTATGCTTTCTTATTACACATACTTCCTCTTCCCATTCACTAACATAATCTCCTGTAAGAGGCAATTTCATGTAGGACACTCATGAAATCTAGTCCAGTAGATTTCAGTTACTTACAAATAATACTGTCCTTATTGATGTCCAGGCTCTTGTTTCACAATAACTTTGAAATGTGAAATCACAAATGTCAACTTCCACCACCATGTCATAATCCAAGCAAGCATTTCTCTCATCCAATCGTGAATTAAATATGAAAGCTCCTGTTTTATGTTTGCTTCGCAGGGATGTGTATATTTGCTCATCAATGATGTCTTCTATGTCAGCAAATTTCTTGATAATGATAAATCCTGGCACTTAAATACAACAGCACATCACATCTTTCACTCTTTGATGACCCACAGGTTTCATCATCAGTGTGTATAGTTTTTCTTCTATTGTGGTAATCTCACAATACCACGTAAATCCCGGCACTTCAACTATTCAAAATGAGTCTTCAACTAAAACCTTTTATCTATAAACGCCTTGGTGTGCATTGTGATAAACGGGTGTGTGACTGAAAAGATCACTTGATGAGCATGAGCAATGTATTGCTGTTACAGATACTCCTGCTGCCACATCAGGCAGAGACATTTCTCAGTGCAGTTTTAATACTTGTTCATCGTCTTGCAGAGCACATGTTCTGGCCCCACTCTGCACATAATCATACTGAACATTGCACAGAACAAGTCTCAGCCAAAGAGTAATAAACCTAACATATTCTCATAGACAACCACAACAGATGATATGGAGTCCTGCTGACCCATCACTGTCCAAGTGTACAGTAATGAGACAACCTTGTGTTTCGGAACTATGGAAAAAAATTCTGTCCCTGGGTGAAACCATAAGTGGAGAACATCATGTGCTATTCACAATTGAGATTTTGTTATCTTGTTTCTTTCCTGTTTTTGTTTGTTTGCTTTTTGCACTTTTTTTTTTCTTGACACACTTCAAATTAGCCTTTTATACATGTAATTGTAAAAAAAAAATAATAATTTTTAAATTGATGCACTTACTAAGTCCCCACTGCTGGTTTCAAGCAAGCATCCAGCCATGAAATGTTCTAAACTCCAACACAAAAACTGCAGCTCTTTCAATGTCAAAGGCTCTTTTATCAATCATGTATGTCTTCTTTGCACTAAAATACTAGTTCTCATATTTACATATAAATCCAAGCTTTTGACACAGGTGCTGATGGAAAATTACACACCTAGGATTATGAGCTGAAATAATGCACAAAATCCTGCATGTATAGTCTTGGCAAAAACAGTGTGTTTTAATGACTTCACTGCTCTCTTGAAGTGCAACATTGTCTGAATACGACTGGGGTCAGTCAGCATAAAAAAAAAAAAAACGGTTTGACGGTGACATTCACTGTGAGTCAAAAGTGTATTTGACCCTAGTCATATTCTGACGTACGTCAGACGTCAACAGATCTATGAAGGGGTTTTAATCTTGGCAGAAATGAAATTGCGTTATAGTCCACGAGCTCAGTTCTTTGTTATCTTATCTCCATTATGGGCGATTTGGAAACATGTCACATGAAAAAGGGATCGTAAATCTACCATATGCTTTGGTCATTTCACCAATCACTTGCCCAAACAGATTTATTTTGAAAATCATTTTGTCCTGGAACATAACTCATCAATTTTCTCTAAATGTGAAAAATGTAGATAGGACAACAGAGAACTGTGCTCATGTTTTGTGAAACTTTCTCGGCTTGGATGGGGGGGGGGGATATACCTAGCAGTGAAAGGGTTAAATGTGTTGTAAATCATAACAGGACAGAATTTTTCTCCCCAAATTGTGTGTTTTGTACTCACAGATGAATGTCTCCAGTAGTGCAGGATGTCGTGTATGCTCTGGCTTGGGGTCAAAATCAGGTACTCCCTCCACTCGTTCCAGTCAATCTTAAGTGTGCCATCTCTGTCCATTCTGGGAAGACACAAGATGATAACATTGAGTATGAATGAGTCTTTCATTCCCATAAATGTACAAGCACAAAGATTTAAGGGTTTAGACAGGAGAAATCTTAATCAGCATCCATATATCAAAATAAAAGCAAATTCTTTGTGAGGGGAAATTCAGGTTGTACCTTACAACATCTGTAAACTGCTAAAATATCTAGATGAGTTGAACCAATAAAATAATCATAGAGAGTATTTATACAACGTTTATCCCCGTAATACACGCTCTAAGTGCCTTACAATCTATTATTACCCCGACAGACCCAAAGAAGACGCTCAAACGCTCTCAGCTTCCTGGGAAGCATACAAAAGGTTGCTGCCTGTTAGGCACTCAAATCCTTATCAATCTAACAATATCAATCATTGTCTATAGTCGGGTACCAATTTAAACCTGGGTGGAGTCAGGAAATGTGTGTAAATTGCCGTTCCCAAGGACAAAATGCCAGGACCTGTCAGGATAACCCGGAACTTCAGATCCCAAAAAGTCTGACAGCCCAACCGCTAGGCCACTGAGACAGCCATGAATGAATCTTTCATTCCAATATATACGCAAGCACAAAGATTTTAAGGATTTAGACATGAGAAATCTTAATTAGCATCCATATATCAAAATAAAAGCAAATACTTAGAGAGGGGAAATTCAGGTAGTACTTTACAACATCTGTAAACTGCTAAAATATCTAGATGAGTTGAATCAATGAAATAATCGAGAGTAGCAAAAGATTTACAACAACACTAATTCATAAGCAGCTCATTATTAATAAACCTATATGAGACGCAACACGATGAAATCAGGAACTTGTCAAACAGAGGTGAGTGGAAAAATCACATATTTTGTAACAGTGAATGAATTTTTAAGGCAATATTTTTTCTTTACAGAACGTTTCTATATCAGTGTAAAAATGCATTTCACAGTTAAATTTGCTGAAATAATTTTGAGTAAAAGCCCAAAAATTGTAATTTAGCGACATAGGATAACAAATCAAACATTAAAAAGATTTACAAAAAAGATCGACAATTTTCTCGCTAAATTCAACTGCAGGAACAGGTCACCCCCATCGGCTTTAATTGTCAATAGCTCGACTTCTACATAAGGTACAACTAGAATTTTTTCACACACACAGAAAGGGAAATAAATAATCTTCCCTGTGATACCAAAAACTCCATATGCTCAAAATTTGACGAGAGCCTGATTTCATCATGTTGCATCTCATATATATGGAAAAACATTTAATACAAACGTATTATGAATCATATTTTTCAGAGAAAAGTAGTTTATGTAATATTTATAAATTTACATCCATATGTGGTCTACTTTTATTTGTATAATAAATGCTATAAACAAAAAGAAGGAAGGATGGCAAATCATCAACTGAATGAAAACAAGTACAAATGAAAATGGTAAGGAAAGGAGGAGAGTAAAATCATAAATTTAAGTGAAGCTCTTAAACAAAAATGTTTTACAAAATTGTTATGAATAATGTAAGATTCCTTAATAAAAGCTATTTGAGATGTGACACATTGAAATCAGGCACTCGTCAAAGTGAGGCAACCAGAGAAATCAGGTGTTTTTCACCACTGAATGAATTTTTAACGCAATTATTTTTTCATCATAGAACCCTTCTATATCAATCTAAAAATATGTTTCACAGATAAATTTGCTGAAACAGACTGAGTAAAAGTCCAAAATGGTAATTTCGTGGCATGACCTAACAAGGTTTAATAAGGATTTACAAGAATCTGCCGTTCTCTCACTAAATTCAGCTACAACAACAGGGCACTCCTATCATCTTTAACTGCCAATATCTCAACTTGTACTTATGGTAGAGCAAAAATTTTCGCACACAAAGAAAGGGAAATGAACAATCTTTAAAGTGATACAAATAGCTCCATATCTTCAAAATTTGACGAGCGCCTGACTTCATTATGTCAAGTCTCATTTTTTAATACATAAATATATACTGTATATCTCTGTCCAACATTAAAATGTATTTTTCTCATCAGTAGCAAAGAATATGTGTGCCTGATCATACCTCCTCAACAATTTTTCTGCCTCAGCCTTCTCAATATGAACTCCCATTTTCTTGAATGATTCCACAATTTCTGTTGGGTCAATTAAACCTGCAAGGAGAAAAATCACCACATTTAAAATATCTGCTCAGATTAATACATCTTACGAGGAAGTTGTGCAATTGCAACAGTAAATGAGGAAAATGGTACAATAAAATTTATGTGATTAACCACTATTCGGGTGGCTATCTACAAAGAAGAATTAAATTTTAATTTCTGAAACTAATGCTATTTTGTCTCTCCTCAGTCTCTTCTCATTATTTTTATATCATATACTGTACAAATGTCCATGAAGAAATGTATCAGCAGTTAGCTTATAGAGAGCACTCTTAAAGATTCAACTGAATTGATTTTTTCCCTACAAAAATGTAAAATGAAATACTGTGTCTTCCAACAAAACTTCAAAATAATTCCTAAAAAAAATTTCACTACAAACAAATATGCAACGAAATTTTTAAGCTGTATTACAAAACAAGTTGTATGCACTGTACAATCAAATACACAGTTTTCTTGATTTAACTGTTAAAGTATGATTTATATATATATTTGTAAACAATTACTAACATACCGTCAGAATTGGTGTCTATATTCTGGAAGTATGAGAGCAAATCTTTTTCATGCTCTTTTACATACTTCACAAATTCATCGAAATTGATCTGCCCATCTGAGTCCTTGTCATATTTCTCGAAGAATTGCTGAGGACACAAAGTAATTTTGCTTTATCACATTTAAAAGAGTAACAGGTATCATCAATTAAGCCATGCAACTGCCTAAAACTGAATGAATTTGTTAAAGTGTGAATATTCTACAGAAACCAGTGTATATATATATTGCATTCAAAATTAAAGGGAATAGTACTGACAGTGTGCAAATAGTTTGACCTACTTCGCACAGAATTCATTGTTGAGGCTTAATATTACATTACATTTATTCACATGATCAAAACTTCCTCTTCTAGTATTGTAAAAATATAGAACCAAATCATTTAGCCTTATTGGGAACCGCTGATACTTCACCTTGTTTCAAAAAGTGAACTAAATAAATCATGTTTGATTTCTGGGTAAGTGCTTGTTGTTAGGGTTAAATTTTGACTCACTTTGCAAATGGTTTAAGTTTATATCAGGATTAAATTGCAGTGATATCAGACCTAGAGTGACATACGTAATAAGTAACAGTAATATAAAGATAAAAAAATGAGGGGCTTTTGCGATATTCCATTAAAACTTAGGAAAGTGCCTATCTTGCAAAAATCAAATACGTCGACATATTCGACAGGTTGATTCAGGTAAACACTAGGCTCTAAAGACTAGCTCTAGGCGTGCCGGGTTATTGTATATCTTCACCTTAGCATGACCAGGAACTTGAGGTAACTGCATAGTCTCCATAGCTTTTGTAAGATCGTTCATATCAATCTTCCCATCTTTGTTTATGTCCAGTTTCTGAAACAAATCGTGCAAAGCTTTCTCCTCCTCAGGAGAAACTTCTTGCACGTCTGCCTCAGACTCTTGGCTCGCCATGATTCACTTAGAGAGCCTGCAAACTGAGGTGAAAAGATTGTTTACAGGTCCACAGACATTCCTATGGGATGGGACATGTCGCTGCACCGGGCGGAAGACAAAACGCGCAGCGATTGGTTGATATTTTTATTGACAAAAATAATTAACAAGAAAAATAACCCATAAAAAATGTTTTCTTTAACACTTTTTACCGGTGCTTCCCCTTGGAAATTCTAATGTTTCTTGACAACACAAATTCGAAATAATGTGTTTATGTAGACAACACTGGAGGACAAAAAAGAATGGTAAAGACTATGAATACTTACGGTGTGAATAGAAGGGTCATTTCTATCACTCAAAGTCTCTGATATAGAAGTCCCCTCTGTAAATTGTGTCTATTAGAGAATTCATAAAACGTTCATTTTAATAGCAAAGGGAAACACCTCTGTTTCGGCAAAACTTTCAACAGTTCTAACAAAAAAAAACAAAAAAAACAAAAGTATGCATTCCGAAAAAAAAAAAAAAGAACAACTATGGTTGAAATGGTGGAGATACATGGAAGTTACTTTCGACGACAGCAGACATTTATTTACCTTCCTCCATTTTTTTTTTTTTTTTTATCTCTGAACTTAGTTTCTGACTATAAGTGTTTCGATTCCCTATGTTTCTGCAACCCTATTCCGGCCAACACAGATGTATTATGAGGATGCTGATCGGGTTGACAGCCTGACGCTACTGTCAGTAAGTCAAAACCTTCTGCATCTGCCGAGCAATCCCAACAAAATCCATCCACTTCACAAGAAGTTGAGATTATTGATATGCAGAGTGTCCGATGTGCCTACAAAAGCAGAGGTCTTTCTGAAACAGCAATCGATTTGGGCATGGCCTCATGGCGATCAGACACCAAAAAGGCATATGAACAACATACTTCAAATGGCCAAGGTTCTCTGGTAAACATTAAATCGATCCAGTTCACCACCTGCAAATGTTGAAATCAATTTCTTAGCCATGTTGTATGATCAAGGAACGTCTTATTCCTCACTATGTATTGCTCGCTCTGTTTTGTCTTGCTGTTTAACCATCAGTGATCAAACATCTGGCAGTCTTCCCACTGTCAAAAGATTCATGAAAGGTGCGTTTGAAGAAAGGCCTAGTCTGCCCAGGCCTTCAAAATGTACAACAATGGATCTTAAATTAACTAGTCCTTAACATGTTGAAAAACTTGGGTCCCCAATAACTCCCTCAGCGTTACAGAGCTTAACCTACCCTTATATATGAAATGCGTTTAGCCTTACGCGGCAAAGATATCAGATACTTCATAAACTGAGCATTGAAAGTATGAAGTTGACCAAATAACAGTTGTGCATTTACCATTAATATCTTGTTAAAACACCCGAGGGAAGGAAGTCATTTACAGCCTATTGAACAAAACAAAAACATCTGTATCACAGAAATCTTCAGGGAGTAGGCTATCTCTCAACAGCTAAAGAGCATCAAGTGAAAAATAAGGAACACGATTGTTATGACGTTTTCACAATCCATTTAAGTCAGTTAGTAAAGACACTATTGCCAGGTGGACAAAGACAGTACTGGAATTGTGAGGTATTGACATATCAGTATATACTGCTCATCGTACCCATGCTGCTGACACATCTGCAGCCTTACAATCAGACCTGCCAATTTCTGATATGAGAAGAGGTCAAAATGTGGATTTGGGACACCAATTTTTAAAAATTAGTTCAAACTCATCAAAAATGATCAAAACAGGATGGTCCCGCGAGGAAACTTGCTAATTTTGGACAAGCTTTACTAGGTGCTTACTGGAAATAAAATCTTACTCAGTTCCTATTATGAGACACGGTTTTTATTTGCGTCCTTTGCTCATAGCCACAGCTCTAAGATCTCATATTACCATGGAGTGCCTGACGGCAGAGGAGATGAAATTATAGAAACAAACGAAGCTTACCTTGGTAAGGTGATAATTGTTTCTGATTTTATTGACTCTTTTGTCAGGAACGGAGTGCGAAGATGCCATCTCTCTGTCAAATTGACTAAATTTGACCTAAAAATTGACCCTAAAATGTATAATTTCATCTTGACTCCTGTGTCTTTGAGCGATCTGAAGTGTGACCAGTGGCGGGAAGCGCGGCGGTTCTCATCTTAGCACCCCGTTCCTGATGACAGAGTGGATAAAATCAGAAACAAACATCACATAATCAAGGTAAGCCTAGTTTGTTTCTTTAATTACAGATTATGATATTTGTGTAGTTACAGCTTGACAAGTTTACTAAACACCAAAAAACAACAACATCAACAACACTTACAACAACATTAACAGCAACAACAACAACAACAACAACAAAACAAATAAACAAACAAGTGATATTAATTTCTTCAGCAGTCTATTGTTATCGATGATGACTATGGTGATTTGGGCCCTACAGGCATTGTCATTAACCCTATAAGACCGGCTCCTGATTGTCAATATGGCCCATAATTGGGGCATGGAAACGGTGTTCCACACTCAACAGGGGGTTTTCAAATGATTTTTGTCCCTGACACAATGTCACGTCTGTCAAAGGCTAACGATGTAGACTGTGTAATAGATAGAGATCCTGGCTCATGTACATTTATTATGAACATATAAGCCTATTTGAAAGCTATCAATTATAACAAGTTTATAGAGAACGCTATCTATGGTATTTCTGTGAGAGATTTGCAGATACCTGGGGCCACTTGCTAAGAAGTTCTGAACTTCTTAAGGTGTTAACGGTGAACGAACTGAGACGAGAGAGACGTAGGACTGGGCAAGATAAATGACAATTTAAACAGCGAGACTCGATAGGTAATCGATGGTCCGGCACACGCCACTCAATGGCATCATGGATCTGAATCGTATCGGTTGAAATCCTGCAGGAGCGCAGATAAAGTAGAGTGTGTGTCTATATAAGTGTGCGTGGGTGAGGGAGTAAGTTGGCGTATTTGTATGCAGGATGGAGTTTTCGTGTTTGTGAGTGCAAGTGGAGGGACGGGGTTGGGTGAGTGTGCGTGTGTATGTGTGTAAACAGACAAATAGACAGACGGACAAACAGAAAGATAGGCAGACAAACGGATTGGCTGATAGATATACAGACAGATAGGCAGAAAGAAACAGTGGGATAGATAGATAGATAGATAGATAGATAGATAGATAGATAGATAGATAGATAGATAGATAGATAGATAGATAG
>JBCAUA010264625.1:0-20080 GCA_038406235.1 Peronia verruculata | reverse complement strand
CGTATGAAAAAGTCAACTTTTTTTTTTACTGTTTTCCTCTAATTTGAACATGCTGAATACGATGGAAAAGGTTAAAACAACCTAACTTTAGTAATAAAAAAAATCACCTCCAGGATGCGCTACCCCCCCTCCACTTAATTAAAGCCTGATTACCTAAATGATTATGTGTTGTCTTGATTAAGGCCTTATCATGTATATGATTGTGTGTTATTGGATTATACTAATGTAAATGAGCATGTTGTGTCGGTATGTGTGTGTGTATGTGATATATATGTTTGTGTGTATCTGTCTGCAGGAGCTTTTCCTTGCACTAAGTCATATGTTATGTGTGTAGCTGTTTTAAAACCCTTCTTTTATGTGAAATTGCGTACTTCAAATCTTTCTGGGGATGAAGTGTAATAGAAATGCCCCTTTTTATTTTTATAATTATCATCATTACTATTATGTTCAATTCACTAGTGAACAGTCTAGCTATGACAATCTTGGCAACAGAGATATCATTCAGTGAAGATCGCTAAGCTTATATACTATTAGGCACTTTACATTTTTGGAAAAAGAATGAACATCTTTATTAAAAGAGGCTAAGAGGCATGGCATCAAAACCTGTGATTCTATAAAACGCTTGAAAAGCTGATTTTGAATAAGCTAGTGAAACAATTTTGAATTTGTGCTGACCAAGTTTTAGAAGACTCATGTTTATGCGCGTTTTGTTTATGTTTGCAGGGCTGACAGGGAAACAATGATAACACGAGCCAGAGGGGATGACGTGGAGCTAAAAGAAACTTTGATTACCAACGAAGTCACCCCCAGTCCTTACCCATCCAATCCCTGATGAACAAGAGTCGTGATATTACGTCATTTTGTTGTAATGTTTATGGCTGTGATTTTTTTATTTGTGTTAACATCAAGGAACTTAGAGGCTCTACTCTATTTGTTTCTTCTTCATTTTTAAAATTAGTTTTGTCGATGCCAGTTATTTTCATGTCGGATGGAGATCTTCTCGGCCATTTGTAATTTCCCAGACTGATGTTTTTATAACAAAGTTTTCATTAAGATATTTTTATTTAAATTGATTCCTAATGCCAGAAAACATTTATAGGAGAAAAATGTTTCATGAATTTCACACGGCTTCTTATATTTTGAAAGGAAAGATATTATATTTGTTGCCTAATTTGCCACAATATGTATTTTGGAGAATTTCTTTGGTGTTTTGTTTTTATCTGATCAGCAGGCTCATATTTGCTTTAGTATGTCCAAAGGTTGATATTTTTAATTTTGATTGATTGACACAATATAGGGTAAATTTATGAGCTATTTGTATTGTGAATTTACAACATTAATGGTCTCATGAAGCTGCCATCCTTTTACACAAGGTTTTGATTTGAGCAATGGCAGGAGGTAGAATGGAAATGGATGAGATTTTTATTGATCTTGATTTACATTGGCTCTGTTATGGTCTTTGTTCTCATCACTTTGGTTTGTGAGCACATATATTTTTTTTTTTTAGCCATGTTTTCTCATTAACTCGTCCGATCGATGACATTTTCTAATCTGATAGACTAAAAAAAAAAAAAAAAAATCTTTGGATAGTAATATATCACATTCTGCAGTTTATCTCTCTAATCTTGTAAGATGATATATCAAATTCTATAAATTTATCCAAAAGAAAAGAAAAAAAAAATCTTGTAAGATAGTAAATAAAATTCTACAGTTTATCCACAACATATGCTCCATATGTTACAAAAAAAAAATGCAGGGATTTATGGCATTCATAAAGTTGTCAGTTTTTCATTAGAGTTATGCTTTGGCATGTGACTAAAATTCTCATTTTGTTTTTTTAATGGAAACTTAACAAATAAAATTTTTTTTTTTTTTTTTGAGTCTTTTTTTTTTTTTTTTTCTGAGAGAAATAGTTGGCCAGCATTGAATGTTATTTCGCTGATAGATATGGCTTTTTCTTTCATACTTTGTTGTAACACATCCTCACAGTAATCACACTTGGATTACGTTTCTGTGATTGTATTGAAAAATTCTGTATAATGTTTACTTTTGTCCAGAGATTTTTTTTAATCATACATTTTTCTGAATTTCTGTGTTCATTTTGTTTTTCTTGTCATGGATAATTTCAAAATGGGGAACAAATCCAAGAAATGTGATGAGATTTTGTGTGATTTTGAACAGTTATTTATTATTTGTCACATAGCCAGATGAAATAAGCTGGATGTCACTGAGAAACAGATTTTTTGTCCTTACCACAAGTTCATGAGAATTAGCTTCAAATGTAAATATTTCAGCAAGCTAACCATAGTTTTCACCAAAGTCGCATATTGGCATTTACCTTTCTGTTATCTTTTATAGCTCTATCCTTATAAAATTTTCACATGTAATACATTTTCATCTGGTCCCGTGGACACTTTATTGTTCACTGTCATGACATTCTATAATTTGAGTTGTACAAATGTACACAAATTCAACGGGAAAAAAAAGATGTGTTTTCTATTCCTTGAAACCAGAAAACGTTTTGATTGGAACCAAAAAAAAAAATGTTCTTTGCATTCCTTTTTACACTGCAGTGAACTTTATTCCATTTAACTTGATGATCTGTGGCAGTTACAGTAAAAAAAGATCAGATCTCTCAAAAGCAGCTGTGTTTCTCCGTGTGAAATGGGTTGACATGAGCTTCGATGAAACCTGTTGGCATATCTTATGAGACAAGATTTAAAAAAAAAACCAAACAAACAAATTTCTGTCAAATGAACAGCATTTGTGCAGCTGTCAAAAACTTACATGATTGGAGGAGATAAAAGGGAATGTCTAGTTTCATTTCTGGACATGGACAGTGGATGTTTGAAGCAGTAATGGGAAGGAGATCAGAGATGGGATGAGAAAGAGAGAGATTTTTTTCTTTCTCTTCTCTTTCTCTCTTTTTTTTTTTCCCCTTATTTGTATATAAGTTTGTACATAATTATTTTGTTTGTTTGTTTGTTTTTTTGTGTGTGTGTGTTTCTGCAAGTTCATTGGGAAACTCATTTTGGGCATTCAGATGGAATATTAGCTATGTATTTTAGCAATGGTGATCATGTCATATGCTGGTACATGTAGCCGGCAGGAGGCGGGAGATTGGCAGCAGGTTTGTTTTGGGTATCTCTCATTCATTTTGTCTGTAACAGTGTTGTTCACTTTAAAAAAAAAACATTTTTGTTTGACAAAAATTTTAGATTTTTTTTTTTTTTTGGTTAAATTGTGGAGATCTGCAATAGGTTCTGGCTCAGGTTGTATAATAGTTCAGGTTTAGAAGGATCAGCTGTGTATGTCATGGCAAAAGATGTGACAGATGAGGTTATCATTCTTTTTTTTTTTTCCTCTTATGTTTGTCACATATTTTATTTTTGTTGTTTGGTTTTTGTAGGTTTTATATGTGAACACATGAACCATTGTCGAATCATTACTGTAGATTTTACTGAACATAGTGGTGCTATAAATGCAGAGCCTAATGTTTGCTAATGTCATAATGTTGTAATGTTGTTTTCATATAGTAAGCAATGGACTCCTTGCGCTTTTGTTTTGTCAATGTAGTAGTGAACAGCGGATGTTGTTTCTACTGGTCAATTTACGCCCGTCATTTGTGAGAAATTTCAGAATCATGTAGACACTTACCTTTCGGAACAAGAGGTCTGTGATACCTGTTTTTAAAATTATCATCATTCTTATTGAAAAACCAGCATATTTTATCACCAGTTAAGGCCAGTTGTTCATCATGACGGTTGTTATCCAATTTGACTGATAATTGATCTCATTATTTGTCTTGTGCCCAGAGCAAACAGACAAGTCGTAAGTCGCTCCAGGCGCTTGTGAGTTACTGTTATTTTTAACTATTATCCGATGCAGAAACCAAAATTATTTTTCAGGTTAGAAAAGGATGAATTTTCATTTTGTTTAGAACAGATACAAAAAATTTTGTTATCTCTCAGTTGGAAAATAGTTACAAAGGGCCGTGACTTGAAATCTCCCGGCGCGAGACATTTGCCTTGGGCGCGAGACATTTTCCCTGTCAGACTTCACATTTATGTTGTAATGAATCCTGCATTGTCCTGTGCTATCCATCGTTCACCATGCTTCAAATATGAACATTGAATCTGTTGTTAAAATGCACATATAAATGTTGAATCTGCTACCTAACAGTATATATAGTTGTCTACCACCAGTGACTTTTTATGATTCATTACATAACCTTTCATTTCATACATCACGTCACTTTCATTTATCACCTGTGCACACATTTAGAAGTTGGTGATATTTCTCAAGCTAGATCTGAACATTGACTTTCAGAGTTTAAAAGCTATCTTGAAAGTCTTCACTGTGGCTTAATGAAAAGGTTATCTCATAAAATAATATATAAGTAAAACTGGTTTGAGGTTGGTATTTATATCTCATTTAGATTCTGAACAGAGGAAAATTTTTGGGGGTTGTAAAATGTAAATGAAACTTACTCATATTTTCACTTTAAATATGTATACATGAATTTAACTATTTATGTATTTGTTTATTTAGTTATTTATTTACTATCTTTATTTATTTATCCATTTATTTATTTTGTTATGAATGATCGTTGGAATTAGTGAATAGACGAGTAATCAAAGAGAGTGAGTGAAAAGAAGAATATATTTATTAGTAAGCAAGTTATTGCATTAAGTACCAAAAGATTATCCGTACTGTATACATGTACATGTATGTGGATGCCAAAATGCCACATTGCTATGTTTCAAAGATTATCATCATGACATTACATGTATTTATACAGGTGACATTTACAGATTTTGGTGTTGAATACTGAATTTGTAAGTCACATACATGCAATAGTCCTCTGCAGATGATGTGCGACGTGGATGTAAAATATCAGACTATCCTTACCAAAAAAAAAAAAACTCAATTATTTATGAATGCCAGCATGTTGTGGTTATTTATCATGTGTCCCAATATTGGGTGACATGATATCATTAAATATTGCAGTAAGTAGTAATATTACTCATTTCCTACAAATTTAAGTAATGCTGTGGGGTGATCAGCAGGTTGCTGCATCATTGTCAAGTAGTAAGAAATCTTTGAACTACTCTTCATCTCAGTAGGAGCATTGGCCGTGGATAGGCTGCTTCTCAGCACTTTTAGAATTAAATAATAGAGATAATAGTAGAGAGTATTTTTATGGCGCTTATCCCCGTAATTACAGGCTCTAAGTGCTTTACAATCTATTTAAATAACATCAAACAATATCTTTAAAATTCATATCATCTAATGATATGCATGAAATCTAAAAGTTGAAATCCAACACGTTTCTCTAGAGAACTGTACATTTACACATTTCTTTTTATTTTTTTAAAAACATGTCTGAAGCAGTGGTTTTATCCAGTCTGTCTTTCTTTCTTTCTTGTTTTTTTTTTCATCACACTTAATTCTTCACACACTCCCTCAACCATTCCTCTCAGCATGTTCCATAAATATATACACAGTATGTTTTCCTTGTTGCACTGATGAGTTTACAAAAAATGTCACTGAGGCAGTACCTCTTCTTTTTTTTTTTTTTTTATTAATATTTTTTTTTTTTTTCGTAATCAGACATCTCCACTCCAATATAGCAAAGTTTTCAGTTTTTATTTTGTCTTATCACTATCAGCATTACAAACCATGTTTTGGGGCACAAAATCTCTGTATGTGCATACGCACACCAATGTGTGTCTGTGATGTCTATATCACGCATTTCTGTGTGTATGTACAGATGTATATGTGTATCTGATACGTATTTATGTATGTGTTGGGATGTAGCTGATGTTGAAAGGCCATAATCATCAAATCAGTGTCACATTTATTGCTTTGGTACTTGGTAGTCATGTTACAGTGGTGATTCATTCCTACATTTTACACACAAGGAAAACGTAGCGTTATTGTTAAAGGTGGTTTGTTCACAAAATGAGAGGAAACTTTCATGAAAATTTGCAGTCATCCTGCTGAAGCCATCATTTGCTGTGTGAAGTTTAACCTGTCCATTACTGTAGGAATTATAGGATCCTAGGAAAAGAATTCTGACAATGTTAAAAAGCCATAAAGTAATCTGTTTCAGAGTACTCAAGTAGATTGAGTAAAACCCCGAAAATTGTAATTTACTGGCACGTTCTAACAAGGATTAATAAGGATTCACAAAAATGGTTGGCCATTTTTTTCACTACATTCAGCTGCAACAACAGGCCACTCCCACCATCTTCAATTGTCAATGTCTCAACTTCTGTTAAAGTAGAGCAATCATTTTTTTCACACACTTAAAGGGAAATGAATAATCTTTACAGTGATACCAATAACTCCATGTGGTCAAAATTTGACGAGAGCCTGATTTCATTGTGTCGCATCTCATATAAAAGTGCACAAGTGTTTGTCTTTAATTGTGATTGAGTCATACACGTGCTTGCCTTCATAGTGTAATATTGTGATGGTTCACTAGGAATTGTATGAACTCGAAATACTTTTCGGAATCAGAAATAGATGTAGAAGAAACACCAGGAGATTCTCTATGTTTTTCCATTATTTAGTCACCAATAAGAAGCTTGTGATGAATCCTTTACTGTTGCACACAGTCGTGCTTGGAAATCTTCTTGTCTTGAATGCCATAGCCTTGATTTTGAAAAAAAATTCTATATTGGTGTGAAGACATTTTCCTCTGAAAGTTACCTTGATCCTGAATACTGATGTTGTGTTAGCTTCCTTTTCATGATTTTGGCTTTTTTGACAATTTGACTTTCAAGACTTGCGGTTTTATTGAAACAAGGGATGGGGGCAGTTAAGATAAAAGCATGTAGACTTTCAAGTGTAATTATCCTCCCCCGTTTTCCTTTCATGACAACCATAAGTGATGGCATATTGCTGTGCCCAGCCTTACTACTGACCACACTGAGTTGTTTGATGAGATCACTGTCTGCAGGTGACTGAAAGGTGTATTATAATGTAACCATTGTTTGACATTATGGGTTAAAATAACTGCCATTGGACGTCATTCAGATCGTAAATGTTTTCATTAACATTAAATATGTCGGAGGAATGTGTTGGAGTGTTTACATTTCTATGATAACATGTAATTGTATTCAAGTTTCAAAAATAACGGTATCAAGCTAAAGGCATTGCAAAATGTGTATCTCATCACTATTTTATAGGCTATTCTGTCCTAAATTGTGCACAAAGTAAATGTGTGGTGAACTAGTGTGTCATGATGTTCTCAGCACTCAGCCCTTAGACACTTCTTGGCTCAGTGTTAGACCTAGCATTTCTGAATCCATATCACTTTCCCAGTTCAAGTACTTACAACATATTACTTTCTGAATGAGATAGTCACTCCTCATGAAGGTGACATTTTTATTTTAATAGAAAAATAGCACTGACAAGGACATTTTCATCTCATTTTTTTTTTTTCCCTGGTTGTTGAAGACATGATGTAATCGTACTGTCACAGCCACAGCTGCACATTCAGCATTGCAATGTGTGGGTCTAAGACAATAGATATTCTTGATACTGTAAACACATTTGGGCATTTGTTAGTTATTCTTAGCACCTTTAATATGAAGAGCACTCTCATGGATATTTCCATTGATTTCATTATTGTTCACTTTTTTTAAGATGTTATGTACATGTATTCTTCTCAGCCAGAGATTCAATATTTAAATGCTAAAACTATACTGGAATTAGATACATTTTATTCCATTCTAAATGTCATTTTGTGAAACTTGAAAGGATTCAAGTCACAGCTAACAGAATAAGTCCATCCCTGTCATCTTTTCATTGAATATGTTCAATAAATCTGACTCAACTTTCGCTAAGCTCTTGCTGGTTTCAGTTTTATCTCAGTCTTTGCTGTCATTGGCTCCAATATGTTTAATGCTTTCATTTGCTAGAACATTTCAATCGCTCATTCCATCCTCAATTTTTGTCTTGACTTTTTATATTGCACCCTTTTTCTCCACTTGGGACATTTTTTTTTTTGTGCCGATACAACTTTTTCTTCAGTTCACACCTTTTTGTCCAGTAATCTAATATGATTATGTGCATTAGGTTTCTCACTTATCAGTGGAAATTTCTGTAGTTTTGTATTATAGGTTTCGCAGAGAAAATTGGGAATAATAATTTAAAAAGAAAAAAGAGACATCAAAGAAAAGAAAAGAAGTCATTGAATCATTGATGTGAAAGTTTAAAGATACTTGCACTCTTCATATTCCACTTAAACAAGAGGTCAGAGTTGAATGTTATTGAAATAAAAAAAAAAAGGGAGTGGTGATATTGCCTTGCTTTTCTTGCGGAGAAAGGGAAATTTTTTTGGCATTTTTCATAATTGTTTGGTTCTAATTCTGTGAAAACATATGCATTTATGTATTTTGGGAGCTGCAGTATCTAGAGGAATTGCATTGTTGTGTCACGTAATCTTGTCTTAGGTATTTTGGTACTGGAATGACTTATTTGGCACAAGAGTCTTTCTGTTGTAGAAGTGCTATGTTGGAAAGATGAAGAGAAACAGTTGCTGTTTCATTTATCAAACAACAACATTTTTGGTGCATTTATTTAAAAATGTATTGTACTTTCAGGTCCACAAACAATTGTCCATTGAAAGATGAAACTTGCATATTTTGCATGGGAATATGACATATGTAGCAGAATTGCATCTAGTATGAATGGGTATATATATTTCTAATAAAATGAATAGAATGTGAGTCAATTAATAACATAAAATGTTTCCCAGCCAGCCAGAATGAGAATGAGATGTATGTCGATTTTTCACCATTTGGGGTTATTGGTCTTATGTGAAAACTTATTTCATACCCTTTCAGATGGTGAAAAAAGTTTTGAGCTAGCTTTATTCTAACCAGAGATATTGCAGTTTAAAGAGACAAGCTGGGACCCCCCAGCAAATACCGAAATTCCGAGAAAATCTAGGTTAACTCAGCGGTCAAACGCATAAAATTACATACTTTTCTCTCATTAAAACCTGATGTTTATGAGGAAATATTTATAAATCGAGGGTAAGACTAAGAGATGAATGCACTTTCGATTTCTGCAATAAGATAAAATTTGATGTCTGACCCCCCCTCATCACATTTAAAGCCCGATTTCTTGGTTCTAGCCCAGCAACTTACGGTACGTCTCATTTCGACTGGCCATGAGACAAATGCTTCGTTTCAAACCATAAGGTAGGTAACTGTACTGGGTAATTTCATAAGGGACAATTTTTAATTTATAGTAGCATATCCATTTGGGCTTTTGTGTATCGCATAATTATAATAACACTGCTTACATTTATATTTACTCATATTATGTAACTCAAGTATAATTTTATTACACAAATTTATGTAGATTGAGGAAGGAGGGAGAAGAGGAGGAATGTTCTGAAAAATTGTATGGGTTTCTGTGAAGTGTTGTAACATTTGCTTTTAAGGGGTATGTTCGAAAACTTTGCATGCCATGGGCTTTTTCTGCTAATTGCACCTCTAGTGACTGATCAGTGAGTGATGAAGATATATTAGTGACCCTTTCACTTTTTTTTTCTTGTGATGGATGTCATGTGATTTAATTTGTATTTAGATTTACCAAAAAAAAAGGCATCCATTTGACGTGACCTTTTGAGGTCCTGATACTGTAAAATATTTATTTACTTGAAGGTCCAAATTGAAAACTTCTATGTGTACGCTGTAGAGAAAGCAAGTTGAAAATTGTGTTTGCTGTTGACCCTACTGATTGAGTTGTCAGACTTGGGATTAAATTTATTGGTTCAAACCCTGGCAGTCCTGATATTTTTAGCTTGGGAAGATATTTCATACACATTTCCTGACTTGACACAGATTGAAATGAATTCCTGACTATAGATAGTGAATGGTATTGTTAGACTGATAGATAAGGATTTGAGTGCCTATTAGGCAGCCTCCATGTATGCTTTCCAGGAAGTTGAGAATGTCTGTGAATGCATGTGCTTTGGGTCTTTTTTGGAATAGTAATAGATTGTAAAGGGCATAGAGCCTGTATTGTCTTACAGGAATAAATGCTATATAAATGCTCTCTTTTATTGTTATTAAAATTTGGGTTCACTGTTCTGTTGATATCTCCCTCTGTTTAGTTCATGATATTCTGATGGTAGTTTTCTAGTCACAGCTAGAATATTATTTCTCATATTTATATTACACATAATTTTTTTTTTTGACCAATTGTAATCTTTCCTTTATATAGCATGCTAGAATCAGAGTGCTTGGATTATTATGGTATTATAATCATATGGAGGTCAGATTGCTATAGATATTCATAAATGGCACATTTTTGTGAATCTTACAACAGTAACAATTGATTTTAATGTTGGCTCACATTGTCAGTGATGGGAAGAAAAAGTTATATATTTGAAAAAAAAAAAAAAAAATTGTTAAGTGCAATACTGGACATGTAGCGAGAACATGAATAAACATATTTTTGTTGGTTGAAACTTTGGGTTATAGTCAGTTTTTGTTTTCATGTTATACTCAATAAAAAATTTTTATGTTCTTCTTCATCTGCCTTTCGTTCTGGGAATGTGGCACATACATGGGCTGTACTGCCTGTTGGAGATGGAAATGTGTAGTCTGTTGTGCAATGCGTGTTGGCTCCACTGTATGTTGTCTGTCATTACTACATGTATCTCACTATTCAATTGTTGCCACTGCTCACCAAAAAAAAAAAAAAAACTGTTACAAAGTATTAAGGTGTTTTATAGATCTATTATCAGCTAGACTTGAAGAATTGGCTTTAATTTCCATTACTGAAATTAACATCAGTAATAATCTGATCAAAGGTACATATTTGCTTGATCAATTGCTGAGTATTACTAGCTCAAGGATTGAATCATAACGGTCCAAACAATACCACGAATCCACGATAGATTTTTAACTGCCAAAACTGTGAACGGTCTACTTAACGATCTGTCCAGTTTATCATCAACTTTGATCATTTCCGGTGGAGCAGAGGAAACGTTTCCTAACACTCGGGACAGCAAACAATACCGACCTTTTCAAGGTTTGCTCGTATTTTAAAGATGACACATTATACTATACGTAAGATACTTTGCATTCCCTCCAAACATGTTGCATTTACAAAAGCATTGCAAAAGAAATGTGTGCAAAATCGTTTCCCATCCCTGCACCCACTTGTCGGCCGCCGCCGCCGCCATGTCATCCGCCCCTGACCTCGATTTGGAAGCATTCGGTAACTACAGGAAAAAATGCGAACAGGGAGAACGCAAATGCAAACGTTGAAAAAACAGCATCATGGATATAAATGGGTTAAAGACAAAATAAAATTGACAGATATTGTAATTTCTTCTTTTACATTTATTGTAGGTTATTAGATTTTGTCTAGGTCGATCAATCTAATCTAAATCAAGATCTAGATCTAGAGTCTAGATCTAGAGGCCCATAGCCTAACAGGGGTAGATTCTAGTTAATTATTTCTCCCAAAGGGCCACATGAGATAGCCCCACCTCTGCTGTATTAGATAAAGGGTTGAACTAGCAACAATCTGAACTTAATTGTATTTCTTATTAATTTTATTCAACTGTATAGATCATAAAATTATATTCACTTTAGCTGTGGTAATGAAAAGGATATCATACTCATACATAGTCGACATAGAGTCTAGATTAGATCTATAGGTCTACTATGTGCTGCGAAATCCGTGCCTCTGTTTTTGGCTACTCAGCCTACATCTCGTGAAATCCCGTTCCTGTATTCAAATTCGGTATTAAATCACTCTCACGAGATCAGAAGGGGATTCCCCTAGGTGCGGGAAAAATGGGGGCGCTGATTTCACAGCACATATGATAGATCTAGATCTAGATCTAAAAAAACAAGTGCAAGAAATGTCATTACTTGACACTAGTATTCATAAACATTTTTTGTGTGTGAATGACTGTGTGTGGACACGACAGGAAGACAAAGAGTGCTGGATGTGACCCGCAGGTCCTGAAATGTCAAGTGTGATCTACTAGATCTATAGGCCAATATCACAACTTGCTCTCTCCAGAGTTGGTGAATAAATCATCATTATAGATTTTGAATAGAGACTTACATGCATACAAGATTGTGGAGTCAGAAATGATCGACCAAAGACGGTGTTCATGCCCATTTTCATTTCCCCTGCATCCAGAAAAAATGGAACAGTTTTATAGATTGTGTGTTTTAGGTCTATTGGGGACGTTGAAGAATTATAGCATCTACATTTAGATCTTTATGCAGTCAATGCCCCAATTTGAATAGCTTACATAAACTTCATTTAAATCATTTGCTCACTTAAATATCTGTGCAAGTGAAATCTATTGAAAAGCTTATTAAAAAAAATGCAATTCTTTTTTTTTTTTTCTCTCTCTCCCCTGCCATTATAATATTATAATAAAATCAGATTGTTTCTTAGTTAGGCCTATATCATGGAGTTTTTTTTAGCTGTTAGATGAAATATTTATTGGTTCAAATTAAAAAAACAAAATCACTTGTGCAGCATAGTATCAAAACTTTATATAGTAAATAAAATCTTTTAGGACAAAATTACTTCACAGTCCCATTATAATGATAGATATTTTCAGCCAGAAAAAGTACAAGTCCCTTGGTCAGGGACAAAGGAAATATTTTCTGTATGAGAGCGAATGAAAGAAATTGTTTGTCTCATTAGATGTGAAACATCAAAATTCTCTTTACTTGTGGCATTTCAATGCTAATCACCTGACTGAGGGATTATCACTCACATGCTGATTTGTGTATATGGTCTGTGCATGGCAAATAGCTCTTGACTGCTGATGAGCATTTAGACATTTACACCAAAAATGTGTGTCAATTTTCTTCGTTCATGTGACTCACCTTGTAATTTTAAAGTCTCATAATGGAAACTTCTTTTTTTTAAATTTTAAATTAGTTTTTAACTTTGAAAAGCAAAGAGAGGGAAATAATATTTATGAGTGATTCCTCTTTTTTTTTTTTTCTGTCAGTAGCCTACTGTCTGTCAAAATGCATCAAGAATAAGTTGACAAAGCAAAAAGAAAGTACAGTATTTTTTTAAAAAATTGAATTTGAAAAAAAAATTTCTGGAATAGGCGTTTTTTTTTATAAAAAAAAGATGATTGTGGCAATATCTTGAGTGGAACATATAAATGTTGTATTAAAATTAATTTTATGCACATCTCTTTATTTTTTTTTTACAGATTAGTGACTTAGCGATGAAGCTAAGCTGGATCTTGGGCTAAAAGCTCTTCCCTCCGAGATTTCAGAGATAATCCTGATGTTGCCCAGCAAGATGTAGGTCTAATTCGGCTGTTGTCGTTCTGCTGTGCAATCAAGAACAAGCTGTGGGTTTATCTGGAGCTGCAGAGCAATAATGAATTGTGTGGCTGTCAAGTGCCAGTCATAACTTTCCAATTCTAGGGATGTATTCACATCGGAAGTCTCTGAAGTTATGGTCTTTGTTTGAGCAGTTTGCTTAACATGGCTTGTCAATGGGCCTTGAAATTGGAATCAGGGTATAGATTCTGTGATACGACTTCACTTGGTCAAAGTTCCCACCAGTGAAAATTGGTTTTGCTGGACAATCGGCCTGGCATCTAGGGATGGACGGTTTCCATTTGCTTTTTAGAGCTTTTTAACATCTATGAGTACTACTAGAGATTATTCATTGAACTATCTTTATCTTTCAGTTTCTAGTCTGAGTTGTAATCAATTTTCCCTGTGAATTCTGTGAAGCATAGCAAGGATTGCCCATTTACCTGCATGAAGTTGTGCATTCTCAGTATTCAGATTAACCAGGAAGATCATATGCTGCATATGCAGATGTACTAATGTACTATGGTGATGTTAGTACAGAATTCTTTTTCCCAAAGTGATCAATAGTAGAGCATCACTCTATTTCTTATTTTTTTGTTTTTAAAATGTTTGAAGAAACATTCTGTAAAATAATCCTTGTGTGGTCAGTGTTTTATGCACTGTTTCCTGCTTCTTATTTGCTGTGATAAATGAACATTTTATTTGTGTAAAATTAGTTCAGTAACTGATTGTTTTGTGGGAGCCAAACGGTTTGTGGTGATCATGGATTACACTATGGACACACTCAGCATGGAGAATGTGCGGCACGGGGAAGTCGTGTTATCAGCAGCCGAAGGTGTACAAGAACAGCATAACCAACAGTCTCACAGCATTGCTCAGGACATTCCAGTGGCCCAACACTATGTGGGGGAGACCACCTTACCTCAGACTTCCATGCCGGTAAATATGGGTCAGGCTGAGAACCAGGATCCACAGCTCAACCCTGCGGCAGCGGAGATACAAGCAGTGTACGGCATGCAGACATACGGTAATCATCCAGTGGCTCCAGTCAGAAGAGAGCCACATTCTAATGGTGCTGACCAAGGTAACAGTTTGGCAGCTCCCATGGATGTAGGGCAGCAGCAGATGGTAGACAGACAAGGGTACTTTTATAGCAATAATGGCACTGCGGAGGATCACCAAACATCTGCTGTATATAGTGGGGCAGATAGACAAGCCATTGAGTCAATGGAAACGAGTACTTTAGTTCAGGAAGGCTATGAACCAGTGGTGTCTGATTTTCTGCCTGAAACTCATCCTGTAAGAGAGACACAGTATGCTGATATTTCTGATGTAGGAAATGCCCCTTACCGAGAAGTTCCTCGCACAGATAACGTATCCCATCCTGTCAACGTGCAAAATGTGGAGGCATCGCACCAGAATCATTCTACAGTAAATACCTCTCAGTCCAATGTTCAGTCTCCACAAGAGATCAGTGATAGAACAGCAGGTGGAACTGGAATTATGGCAGACAGTGATAGGATGTACACGAATAATGATGTAGGCATGAATAATGGTCAGGGAGTGGTCAGGAATGAGTTCAGTTCAGCCATATCTGCAGATGGAACCAGTGAGCTGGCCCAGAATGTGGAGATGGGGGGTGTTGTGTCGAGTATGACCCCACAGTCATCTGAGACTGCAAGTACAGCTATAACCAACACTGAAAGTGGGAACTCCTTTGCTCAGGAGACTAGAGAGAGTGAGGCAAAGATCATTGAAGGCCAGGAAAGGCAGACTGCAAATGCCTCAGGTCTAAGTGTAGAAGCACAAGCAGTAGAGAAGGCAGATCTAATCTCTGAGGATGGCAAAGTTGCAAGTGATTCTGGGCCACCAGGCCAGGCAGAGATAGAGGAAGACATGGTAGCTGTGGGCACAGTGGAGACGATGGGACAGGAGAGCAGAGATGGGCAAGTGAATCCTGAAATTTCAAAAGAAGAACAAAATGGGCCTGACAGCGGAAGAGTTGCAAAAGAGGAAAAGGGTGATACTCAAGTGAGAAAGGAGGCAGCAGCTATGTCGGACAGAGCAGTGAAAAGGAAGCCAGTAGTGTATGATGATGATGCAACAAGGTCGCCACAACCTATACCCAAGTTCTCTGTGGGTAGAAGAAAAGCTGCTCTTGCTGCTGCTGCTGCTGTTGCTGAAGAGGATGGAGAATCCATCGGGTCCACAGATTCTCCAGCCACACGTGTGGGCACCAGGAAGAGGTTCAAATGTAAAACATGCCAAAAAGCATTTAGGTTGAAAACAGAATTGAAAAAGCACATGAAAACACATAGTAAAGCCAAGAAAAAGGGCTTCCCTTGTACTATGTGCACTTCCAGTTTCACTACCAAGGCAATGCTGACTAAACATTTAAAGACACATGAAAACAAACCTTATACCTGTAATTTGTGTCCCACCACCTTCCGCAGCCTGGCGGACTTGAAAGACCATAAGCGCATCCACTCAGATGTTCGAGCCTTTTCCTGCACAGAGTGTTCCTACACTGCCAAACGGCAGAAAGATCTCAGGAAACACATGCTAGTGCATACAGAATCTAAAGTGCATAATTGTCAGTTTTGTAAGTTTTCATCTAAGCGAAAGTACAGTCTTCAAAGACATATGAAAACCTCTCACTCATCAGCTCAAGTTTATGATTGCACAATCTGTAATTTCAAGACCAGTGCAGTGGACAGTTTTAAAGTCCATGTGGCTATGCATGCATCCACCCACACTACCTCCTGCCTCCTGTGTGGTGCTGTCGTCAAAAAGAGACCCAATCTGATAGAACATTTGCTGGGACACTCCAACGACCCGGACACCACTTGTAAAGAATGTGATGAAGCTTTCCCATCCAGCCACGAGTATATGCTTCATCTGCTTGGTCACAAAGAGGAAACAGAGACATCGGAGGATAGGAATGCAAGCTCTGTCTTTGACATGAATTCTTCATCTCTTCTCAATGGCAGCGTGGACTCTGCATCAGGTGCCTTCGGCTTCATGGCCAGAAAAAGCAAACGGATCATGGACACGCCCACAATGGAATCCAGTATCACACAGATGTCGGGTCTGGCCTCTAGGCTGGCAGACATGAGCAAGGTGGTCTCACTGCTGAACGAAAAGTCCAAGGTTGTTTTACAATTAGGAGAAATTTCAGGTTTGGCCACAGAATTAGCTGTGATGTCAGGAAATATATTACAGTCATATAAGAATATGTACAACATCACCAACACCAACAGCACCAGCAGCAAGGCAACCAAAGCCCCATCCACTTCCAGCGATGCTGCTGAGGACTCATCATTCATGGCAGATGAATCTATGACCTCCATGATGAATCTGGCCAACACGGCCATCAAACAGGAGCTTCAGGATAGTCTGTATGGTGCTGGTGACGCGGGTATGCAGATTCAGGTTGATATCAACGGAGAGCCAATATCTTGTGTCCAGAAAGAAGACTCCTCAGAGGGGACAACCAAGTCCAAATCTGGAGAGAAACAACTGAAGTGCACTCGATGTCAGTTGGTGTTTTCTGACACGCGCAGCTTGAAGCGACACATGATGGCTCATGATGATGTCCGACCGTATTCATGTGAGAAATGTGGTCAGTCATTCAGACGAAATGAGCATCTAAAGAAGCATATGGTCACTCATTCAGATGAAAGGCCTTTTGTTTGCAAGGAATGTACATATGCAGCCAAAACCGAACACCGGCTGAAAATTCATATGTTGTGTCATTCTCAAACCAAAAACTTTGCTTGTCAACATTGCAACTACACTGCTAGAACTAATTATGAGCTAAACCACCACATGAAGAAACATGAGCCTCGGACTTGCACGCAGTGTAGTTTTGTGTGTTATTCTCGGGCGGAAATGAAGAAGCATGTCTTTACTCACTCCAGCTTTGATTGTAACGAGTGTGAGTTCTCGACCAATGATAGGACTGAATACACCAAACACATGAAGAAACATTCACTGGTGCAGCATCTCTGCTGCGAGTTGTGTGGCTATTCCTGTGACACCATGAAGAAGTTCAAGTATCATAAACTACGGCATGAAAACAAAACCCCCTTCCAGTGTCCTGATTGTGATTACAAATGCAGTTCTCGAGCCAGTTATGACTGTCATCGCTTGAAACATGCTGGGCTCAAACCGTACCTCTGCTCCTTTTGTGGTGCCGCTTTCCGAAAGACCTCCCATCTCAACCAGCACTTGCTCATTCACAAAGACGAGAAAGCTTTCAAGTGTAGCGAGTGTGGCTACTCCTGCCGAACCAAGCATAACCTAAAGGAGCACGAGATGACCCACTCGGGGGAGAAGCCGTTTGCCTGCAAGTATTGCAGCTTCTCCTGTCGCAGGAACAAGGCCCTTCAGCTCCATATGCTCAAACATGAGAACCAGGGTATGATGATGCCCCAAATGCAAATGCCCCACATGCAGATGCCCCATATGCAAATGCCCATGGCCATGTCTATGATGCCCACAGGACTTTGAAAATATGTTTGTCATAATGTTTACTTTGAAAATTCTTTTGATGTTATCTGAATCAAGATTGAATGTCTGTCTGAGTTATAATATTTTTGTTTTGGAATCCAATGTCTTCAAACATCTTTTTTTATTTTTTTATTATATAATACATGATACTTGTGATACAAAGGAAGTAAAGTCCAGAGGTGTGATCATTTGACTGGTGCATCAGGCAGCCACAGATTGTTATGTTCCTAAGGAATAATTTACCTGTGTTGTCCTGCTGTTACCAGTGTCTGACCTTTTTGTCTACAGTGCATAAGGTCAATGTCTTGTGTGAAAAGGAATGGAGGGAATGTTGTACAATGGTGTATGCCTTCCACTTGAACATTTTAATTAAGTTTTAATTTTTAAACTCAAATAGCAGTAAAGTCCAGGACAATGTGTTGCCTAACTGGATGAAACGAGCTGATATCATTTTTTTCATGTAGATAGCTATTGATATGGTCTTGCATAGACTGCATTCTCAGACATTCTGGTGTATTTTTTGTAGAGCTAGACGTCTGCTAAGCGATTGTTTACGTTCTGACTTTATTAAGTGCTGTAGAGAAGTCGACTGGAGTTGCAGCATTAAAGAAACTACTAGATATGTAGGACCCCCCATTTGTTTTCGTGCCAGGTAAGAAAAGTCTGCCAAATTTAAAAAAAAAATCAAAATCAACAAAGAATTCTATTCACTTCCATAGTTAAAATATACAAAAATGCCGAAAACTGCGGAAAA
This sequence comes from Peronia verruculata, assembly GCA_038406235.1. NCBI lineage: Eukaryota > Metazoa > Mollusca > Gastropoda > Systellommatophora > Onchidiidae > Peronia > Peronia verruculata. The sequence goes on along the minus strand of JBCAUA010264625.1, from coordinate 1,465 downwards.
AGGCTCCAAAATGGCAAAAAATGCCAAAAAGTGCCAAAACGGCAAAAAGTGCGGCAATCGTGCGGCAAATAGGTAAAAATGCGACCGCATAAAGTGCGGTGCGGCCGCATTTTTCTCGGATCCCAGATTATCAGAATCATTATGAACAGTAGCTGTGTCTTTTTCAGAATGTTGAACGTTTCAGTTTGAGCTCGTAGGCTACAAATTCAATGGCAAAATCAAGAAGAATTCTTCATGCACTAAATATAATATCAAAGTGAATGCCCAGTGTATACAATGCCAAAATATTAATTCATAACAAATTTTAATTATCTTACCAGGGAGACAGCTTGCAATAGCTGAGTAATCCTAAAGAGGCTTGAGTGTACAAATATAAATTCAAGAAGAGGCGAAAGGATTGTAAATGATGGTAGGAAAACTCCTCAGGTGGAGCGAGAGAGGTGACGGTCTTAAGAGGAGGACTCCGAAGAGTGGGTTCTTTCATCAGATTTTTCGGCCTTTAACTTCCTGACATCATATATAAACTAACACGGCATGTATTTTGTCCCTGTTTGTGGCCTCACATTTCAACATGGTTTCCTCATTCATAAAGTAGTAGCTGAGGAAAAAGCGTATAATTTTTTTAAGTAGGCCTATACATAAACATGCATTAAAATAAATTTCAAAATCTCCTCTGAAGGAGACAAAAGTTGATTACATTACATCATTAATATCAATGGAAAAGTACTGAATATGACAGTAGCGCTATTTTCAATCATTCCAAAGGACCAAAGGCCACGACCTTCTGTCACAGTATCACATCTCGGATGCTTCAATACATATGATGTTCTGCTTGCTTTTGCTGTGTCGGGGCTCACGTGGATATTCCACAACTCTAGTTGTTAGAAGAAAAAACTGGCATGATAGAATTCCTTGTCTTTTGGATCTAAAATATTAAAGAGATGTCCCTTCATAGAGAAAGACTGTGTAAGTTCCTCTGTTAGGAGAAAAGAAAGCATGTAATGTATAAAAACAGAAGACTTTTTTTGCAGGATATCGTAAAACAAATAAACGGAGAAAAACAAGCAAAATTGCCGACACTATAAGTTGTGATACAAGATGTTTGAGCAAGACAAACAGGTGCAGAGACAGAGGACTATCGACTAGTCTCAGAATTTCAACAATTCCTCTGATATGGTTGTCAGCCATATCTAGAGCTTAATTACCCACATGTACATGTACGTCTTTGACTGCACTGAACGGTGTATGTCAGCATAGCTATAACAATATGCCAGATGATGATTATGCGTGATAATGTGTATATTATTGTCGGTACCACTGTTTGCTTTGGCGCATTTTCTATGTGTGTGACTAGTATAAAACGGTTTAGTTCTGGAACGCACCTTCAGCGATTTGGCGGTGAGGTGCTTATAAATACACAGTGTATGCCCGTCGTTATTGTCATTATTCTTATGCCTACTTATAT
>JBCAUA010264514.1:0-20082 GCA_038406235.1 Peronia verruculata | reverse complement strand
ACCTGGGTGGAGTCAGGAAATGTGTGTAAATTGCCTTTCCCAAGGACAAAATGTCGGGACCAATCAGGATTCGAACCGGGAACTTCGGATCCCGAGTCAACGGCCTAACCGCTAGCCCATGACACCACAAACTAACAATGTCACAAACTAACATAATTTGGGAATAAATCATTATCATCAGACTATGGCCTTTCTATTTAAGAAAATGTCCCTCTAGACCGCTAGAGTTCACTGTGGATAGGCTTGCATGCTTGAATTCTTAATGAACTAGGTCATCTTTTAGTTATTTCTGACATACAGAGGGCATGTCATGATCAAATCTATCACCAAAAATTGATTTGTTGACATTTCCATTTGTCACCTATGAAGGAAAACAGGAACTATGCAACTTTTCAAGCACAAACAAAAATCAGGATTTTTATTTCCTTTCGCTAAAAAACCACCTCAAGGAACTTCCAATACTAAAGACATAACTTTCTGACAACAGAAATCTGTCATCTGAAATTCCCACCCAGAGGGAAAAAAAACAAAACAAAGGATTTTAAGAGCTTCCTTTACCAAAAAAAACAAAAAAACTTGTTATTATGGAACTCTCCATTTGGAAAAAAGAGGAAGGAAAGGGTCTAAGGAACTCTCATACAGGAATTCATGAACCAGAAGATTCCCTATTTTATAATGTGGACAAGGACTAGGCCTTCCTCAAACCAGAATGCTGATGTTTCACTTCTTTTCATGAATCAGCCCCATTAACCTTTTCTTGGCAAAGAGAGCAGGCTTTGCAAACAACAACAACAACAACAACAATAGCAACAACAAAACATCTCTCGCCAAAGAGAATGGGAATGGAAGAGCTACTCTTGCAATTTCTCACTCTCAGTTCACCTCCCCCCCCCCTCTCTCTCTCTCTCTCTCTCTCTCGTGGCCTCCTCCCATATCTGAGACTGGAGAGAAACGTTTGTGAAAAGAGTTAACAAAGGGCACAAAGACACACACAGAAAAAAAAAACAAACAAAAAAAAACTTAGGACAGGACAACCCGAACTAAGAATGAACCATAACCAAAGAACAAAACAGAGAGAGAGAGAGGGGGGAAAGAGGAGGAGAGGGGGGGGGGGAGAGAAAAAATGTCAGTCTAGATAAATATCTGTAAGGCATGAGATCACCTGGGCAACTGTCAAGGTTAAGTGGGTATGACAGAGTTTCTAGGTTCGTGACTGACATGCCCAAATAATGGAGAACCTAACACAACAGACCAGTGTTGAAATCAGACATCAAAGACATTTTTGGGGAGGGGAAGAGCAAGGGGCAAAGGGGACAGATAAGGCAGAAAATGGAATACGTCAATAAGGGCAAACATTCTGAGTCATACCTGAACAAATAGTCCGCCCACCTTAATCCTCAAAAAATGTTAAAATCAGACTAGCCTAGAGAGCAAACAAGGAAAATTCAAACGGAAAACGGGAACAAAATGATAAACTGTTGCGTTTTCAGTTGTCTCGCGCCTGAGACAAATGAGTCCATCCAAAAACACGAAAATTCAACCTTTTTTAACCTGAGAAGAAAAATTTGGTATCTGAGTCGAAAAAAAAAAAAAGTTAAAACCGGCCGTAACTTGAGATTGCCGCAGCGACTTCCCACTGGTCTGGTCTGGGCGTAGGTCATATGTTGATATGTTGATGACAGAAGAAGCTATTATTCATGCCTACTAATCCCTGAATGCCTTGAAGTAAAGCAAAGCAGGGCGAGAGATATCAAAACAGAAAACTATTACCTAGCGTTTGTCACTCTTTGTTTTCGGGCGGAAGGGTGGAATGAGGAGTGATAGATAAATAAATGATGTGCAGGAGAAGACAGGGTGACCAAAACAAAACAAAACAAAACAAAACAAAAGTGATAGAAATCCAATAAAGACAAGAGACAGGAATGAAGGTGCATACAACGCGTATAATGTACCTATAAATTTAATTGGTCAAACTGCTCTTCCAAATATTTGCAATCAGCCAACTGCTTGCATTATTTGAAATACGTCAATCATCGACAGATAAGACTGGCTTATATCTATATCTGATTTTCTCTGGCTGTGGTTAATACATTCTATACATAATAATATATAATACACCTGTACACATTGTCATGTATCTGTGCCAGAACTTTCATGTGTTGTGCAGGCAACGACGTTTATAATGAGACGATCCTGTAACTTTACTGTGGCACAGCATAATCTCATACTTCCGGGTCTCTTTGCCCTGGATAATTAGGACCACAACCCTATCAGATCCTATCAGAAGTAGTATTATCACATCTATCTGAGAGGAACTTTCCATGATAACGTAACAAAGAAACCAGGAACTAACCTGTGCAGTTCGCTAAACAAATCAGTAGGCCAAGCTAAAAATACAGGAACATACAGTTTGATGCCGTCCGTGTATACAAAGGGTAAACACTGGATTATTGCGCTGTTTCTCTGGTTATGTTTATTTTTCATTGTACCTAACTAAGCATTAATGGGAGGCTTAGTTTGCATATAAACTGTTATCATGGGATAGGATTTACTTGCATTCACGGTGTAGACATTTCGGACACAGAGTCTTATAAACTAGTGCAGGGCCGGATCAGATCGTTAGTAAAGTAGGACAGAAGTGAAAGATCAGGGGAAAGTTGGAATCTGTTCCTTGCAATCATTAACGAGAAGTCAAGAATATTCAACACAGATAGAATTTACCTCAGAAATGCCAACATATCGATGTTGCAAAGACATTCAGCCCCGTGCTTGACAACATGTTTTTGCATAATTGTGTAAGAAAACCATGGCTCATTCGGTGCATTCCCCCATAAAACCAACCCTTATGAACTCTCAAGTATCATCTTCATCGAGTCAGGGTTGCACGCCTGTTCTCTTCAGCAAAGAGACGACAGTAGCAAGAAGCTGCACGACTCGTTCAATCAAAGCTCGGGGATTGGGGAGTTTTACAATAATTGACAGGACCACTAATTGTTAATGTTATCTTTGCAGTGTCGAGCTTTGCTCGAGACCCAAACTAGAGAGTTTGCCAGAGACACAACATGCAAGCAGGGCAGAGATGGACAAGTGCCAGTCTACGGCACCACGTCCCCTCTGCATCCATTCATCAATTGTTGGCAACTGTACAATACTGGATTCCCACAGGTTTTCAGCAAGGCCAATTAGGTCCACAGAGCCAAATTAGCTCATCCATTATCCTGGTTCTTCCGTCCTCTTGTGACACACGTTTCCTAACTAGTATACCATCACTATCCCCGCTTCAGAACCCACGACAAATCAACTAAATATCAAAATTCCATTTGGAGGAACAGGATTTATAGTTTATACTTTAGGAGAAGTCAATTTATGCTGATACTAACTGACATATTTATTGCCTAGTTTTAGTTTTGCAATTTGGAAACAAAAAGCTAAGGATGAGAGAATATCTGGGCACATGTCCAAAGTCAGATAAAACAAAAAGCGGGGGGGGGGGGGGGGGGGCAAACTGCCCCTCTCCCAAAACCGTGATGGAACCCCCCCCCCCCCCCCCCCCCCCCCCCCCCCCCAACTGCACTAATCTGAAAACTTTGATGGGAACTGAAACCAAACAAGGAAATATAATCATGCTTGTGATATAAAAAAAAACATAGGTATAAATTTATTTATCATGTTCATCGGTTTCGTTGCTGCCCAATTAACTATGCCTCATGGTTTTTAATGTTGATGTCAGATCTAGATCTAGATTTTGCATTTGCAGTGTGAGAAATACAGTCATGGACCAAAAAAGGAAAGTGCACCTGGAAGCCGTGCTCGTGCAGCTGTGTTAACATCGTTTCCGACTTAACTATTCCACAGCCATTTGATTACTACAGTCTGTTCAAAATTGAGAGTTCAATTGCAAATGACCATTGAAATACTGCAATAACATGCGTGCCCTGTGCCAATATGGATGTTTGGTATTCTGTGCCAATATGGATGTTTGGTATTTTCTATGTAATTTTTTCAACCCTGAGTGACATACGTGGCTTTCAATGGAATAGAAATAAGCTTTAGAGTTTTGGGAAATTTTACAGCGACAGCGACGTCCCCGACTGACTTCAAATGACTGCTAACCAAATTATTTTCTTTTTCATAATGCATGCATGTGCACTCACAATATTTTCGTTCTATCTCAGAAGACTAGACGCCAGGTTTCCTTATCCAAAATGCCGAGGAACCACTGAACCTAAAAATCTTTCCCATTTCCCTGGGATTCGAACCCGGGATACTTTCATGCAGACTCCTTTGCAGTTGGCGTAGGCCACTGGGAATTGAACCATAGAGATGAGACGACAGAAAAAAAAAAAACAACTTACGGATGCCGTAACAAACAACTGATCAATCTGCCTAGGATTCTCTCCTGGTCGATATGTACATAAAGTGTATCCTATCCCTATTTTTGCCGCTCTTCTTTATCAAACAAGAAGTGTACATGTGTAATCCGCTGTAGACAAAAGGCAAGGATTCTTGGGATCGATCTTTCAACAACAACAACAACAACAACAACAACAACAAATGCTGAGATCTGAATGCCTGTGGGATTTGAAATCGGTGTTTCCAGACTGAGTCACAAGTTCTCCTATTCTCTGAAACATGGCATGCCCCTGTCATTTCCCGGTAACCAGACGGGGGAAAGCTCTCTTCCGCCTTGGCTGAGATCAGCAGCTGAAAGACAGCAAAAGATGCGGTTGAGATTACTGAAATAATACATGATATAAACCCTCGCTAAAAGCCCGAGCTGCTGACGTGGAATATTCCACGTGGAATATCGATTCTTCTTCTTATTTCGATAATTTTCGGTCACTGTCTGGTGGAGAGCCGAGAGTGAGAGAAAGGAAAAAGGCAAGCAGACAGCCACGTGGAGAGAGAGAGAGAGAGAGAGAGAGAGAGAGAGTGAGAGTGTGTAAATCCGGACACCGTAGTGGCAAGTTGTAATCGTTGTACTTCAACTGTAAACAAAAATGATTAAAGCAAACACAATAACAAACAGGCGCAGGACGTTGCACCAGTTACACAAAAAAAAAAACGGTGCGCATTGGTGTGATGGCAACGTGAATCATATAATCAGATTAGGGCTAAGAGGAAGGCAGAATGTCCCAAAGTGAACTAGACGATCTCAGTACAAAACATGTGGCTTCACTGCTAATCTCATGTCCCGCACATCTCTTCGAAGATTGGGCTAATTAATTTTTCATATTTATCCTCCAGCCCAGTTCTTCAATCTACCTCCCCTTCTGCTATCTAAGAGGGTAATTCTCTCCTCCACCCCACTGCACATGTGCTCTCGAGGATTCATCGACCTAGAATCGCTCGGCTGAGGCCACATGTCCAGCGGTGCTCTCAGCTTGTTGTGATCAAGCCATAGCTCAGCTGCCAGCGGTGTAACGTGGATCACTGCAAAAATCTATCTATTTTTCGTCAATCCTTTCAACACTAAGAAAGTAAGATTATCTCCGTTTTAAGTGACTTCCTGTTATAGGTGAGAATTTTGGAATTAAGAAATGTTGCCCGGACAGCATCATTCCGCCTACTCTTCATCGATTCTGAACTGCCAGTGGTTCTTTAACCAGCGTAACGTATACATCAGAGCTCCAAAATATATTCGGCCTTTATCCGAGAAGACTAAGCGCCGGGCTTCCCCACACAGACGAAGCAAGGGGACCGATGACAAACTGAAGTGTAGGCTTCGTTTTCACAATAGCCACGGCAACCCCATGCCAAAATTTGTCCAGGCAAGGGTCAGATGTTATACATTCCACCCACATGTCAATGGTCATGCGATCATCTGGCATGCTTAGCCACAGCCAGCACTCATGGCGCGGCAGTTACTTGTCACATAGTGGCTCCCACCGCAATATTCTATGTACGGTTTATAACTGTACCCCTCGTGCCTCAGGTTGATGTATGGCTCCAGCCTTAGAAATGGAGACTCATATTAAGATTTAACACTGCCAACGCCAAGCCTCTGGCACTGATACACCACTGTCTCAGCCCTCTCTCTGGATATCAAAGAACAACTTTAAGTCAAAGCTGGACCTCGTGCCTGGCAAAGGGAAATAATACACCTAGCCAAAATGATCTCCGATTAACATGCTGACAAAATGTGGCATCAGTTGAAAGTCCGTCAGAACAGTTGGCGATTAGCAAACTTGGGGTGTAATAAATATGGCCATTCCTTGCCATTTGGTGGCTGACATATTGACCAAAACTACCGTAGGCTAAGGGCCCAACAATTTAGCCCAAAATATGTGTCAGCTGCAATGGCAATAGCATAATGCCTGTGGGCTAAATGCCTGAGGATGATTCCCTATAACTTCTGTTGACACAAAAGGGGCACGTTCTCCCATTTACTGTTGGGCTGAACACAAAATCACAGGAAATGCATGTATGTTCAGCAATATTTTTCCTAGTGATAATACTCAGAGAACTCGGTCTTTTAAAAAATATATACATATATATATTAATACTACTAACGATAACAGCTACAACAACAATGTTAATAATTGTTTTTAGCGGGAGTAATGAAGTCGCTCAGACATTTAGGACTGGGTTGCATGAATGATGTTCATGACTGTTATATTTATATTTTCAGTGTTGGTGTGTAAGAAGCACAGGGGAGCTGTAATTTGTGAAGCCAGGTGGTATACATTAAAAACGCATACAGAAACAAACTAAGCATAGTCCTGAAGCTTTTTTCGCTTTTCTAATACAAACTGTATATGAAAGACAGATGGCGGCGCTAACTGCAAAGTCATAATCTCGGTCGACTGCTTCCGTCCCAATTTTCGCAAAGTGACAAAAGGGCAATAATCATGAAAGGCGGTATTCGTCACTTTGCGGAATGTGGGACATTTGTTTTGGCTATGAGAGTATTGTTTTGGTTTTTTTCAGAGAGGGGGTTTCCTGTACAGGCACGACCGACGACGCCTGTGAGTCATGTCACTCCAATGTCACAACTAATTGTCTTTGGTTGTAATGACCTGCATGTCACAACGGCTCTCTCCATGTTCTTTGCTTATTCCTGGATGTCAAATCAGGACATATCACGCGATGATAAAATAAAATGTGTTTGCGACATGAGGTCAACCTCATGATCTAACTTTGTCAGGTGGGTTTCGGATGACAGGAAAGAAGCTGACCGCCCCCCCCCGCCCCCCCCCCCCCCAAGGTCCGTTTTTTGCCCATTGTTGCCCCAAATATTGTGAGAGGTCTATCCTATTTTCAGTCCGTTTGCACACCAGACAATAGAAAATGTAAGATGGAAGTTTTTCATAATCTGTCACACACACCACTGACGAGATAGCCGTCCGCGAATGGCTAAAAGGCAAAAATTGAAAGTAACGCAAACAGACCAATATAAAACAATTTTACTTGCCGAGGGAAAAAAAAAAACAAACTGATTCATGAGCAGACCTATGTTGTGATCATTTAATTAAGAAAAACAAGACTCCAAACACCTGTCAGTCTCATGAAAATCAATGTTTCTCTTTGGCAACCAATATGCTCGTCCTATGGGTACAAAAACAACAAAACCACTGTCTGTCCCAATCTATAGGGAAATTCTTCATGGGCGGGAGCCCACTGTCTGCGTTCTGACTTTTCACATGATTTTGTTGTCTTCCACCTGTAGAGAAGAGGAATGAGAAATGGAGGGAATGGAAGCAGAGAGGCAATATTTAACATTGTGCCGACATATGTCTCGACTTGATCTGTTCTTCTGCCCATACATAAACCACAGGCAAGATGATTGGAAATATTTAAAAACAAAACAAACAAACAAACAAACAAACAAAAACTTACAAAGCAAACGCAGCATCTTCAACTACCAGATCTAGTGGTTGAGCACTAAACATAAACTTTTTAGCCAGCTCTCTTCATCAACGTGAAATTCGCAAGAGCTGGTCTGTATTTTACAGGCTCATAACTATTTCCTACCGTCTCTTATTAAAGACGCAATGAAATTTTCAATCTTGCTTTCTTCCTTTTTTTTCCTTTTTCTAGCCAGTTCGGTTACGCCAAGTCACTTTTTAGCTTTCTCAGGACGTGGTTATCGCTCAAGAGCCAGCTTATGCAAATATCTGACCCACAGACTACGCAGTTTCCTCTATAAATAACAGAAACTGGTTCCCTGCCAAGTTTGTTAAAGCTCCTTGTTGACTTCTCATTACCCCTGTCTCTGCATCCAGCATTTTCTACTCTGATATTCTTCTGATCGTGAGAAGTGATAACCAGTCCATGAAACTCGGCCTTATTTGCCTAAATCTGCTCTGGATTTGGACTGATAAAACGTTAAATACACAAACATTATTTATACAGGACTCAGCGAAGAAACTTGTTCTTAGAAGCCTAAGAATGTCCAATTATCACAAGAGGCAACGCAACATAGAATTTAATATGATCGCGCAAACAAGTTGCGCGTATGGTGTCTATTTCACTGTAACTTTTCTATAATTTTTCACATACAAAGCAATATAGAACAATGTTTTGTTGTTTCTCATAATGATGATATGATTCATCTAAAACAGTACCAGACTTACATAATTCTCACAACGAACGCCCCCCCCTCCCCCCCATCCTTCTTCTTGTCCATACAAACGCCCACAGAAATAATGGCAGAAAATCTGAACAGTAAAATGACACTCCAGGTCTTAAATGAAAAGAATATGAAAAAATAAAGAACGAAAGAAAGAAGGGTCGACAGAAAGAACGAAAGAAAGAAAGAAAGAAAGAAAGGTATCCCTTGAAAAATGAAAGGAATGAAAGGGAGGAAGGAATGAAGGAAGGATGGTAAGAAGGGAGGAAGGATGGAAGAAAGGAAAGGGGGAGGGAAGGAAGGAAAATGGAAGGAATGAAGAAAAGGACATAGAAGGGAGGAAAGAAGGAAGGAAGGAAGGAAGGAAGGAAGGAAGGAAGAAAGGAAGGAAGGAAGAAAGGAAGGAAGGAAGGAAGGAAGGAAGGAAGGAAGGAAGGAAGGAAGGAAGGAAGGAAGGAAGGAAGGAACTGGGCAGGAGAACTGAACAGGCCATCTCCCCTGAGGCAAACAAAGGAGAAATTACAAGATGGACATTTATTTTTGCAAGCTTACCCCATCTCTATGTGCCAGTAAGGCTACCAAACCATTCACAGAGACTCCAACCCAATATCAAAAATAAAACTCACGACCAGTTGCTTAGAACCTTGGTCCACTTCAGTGATGAGATTCCAGACCAGAGACAAAGTCCTTCAACACACGTGATCTTCCCTCAGCTAAAATACAGGCTCCGGATCAAACAAAATTACTGAACACTCGAAGTGATTCGGCGAGGGTTACCATAAAGGACGAGGTGTATTAAGAATTGTTGCGTGTCTTAAGGAGGACGATGGATCTAGTCAGTTGCTGGGGTCTTGAGATTTTACAGCGCATTGGCTACACTGCGCCTAACCCGGTGGTAAACGTTTCCAAAATAAGAGCTGTATCAAAGGATATATACACTGGGCAATCAAAATATTGTGAACGTTACGTGCCAATATGCAGTTTGCCTTGTGGTCTGCCCCATGTTCAGAATTTGGAGAGTTTGAAGCAGACAAAATAGCATTATACCATCATTAAGCACACATACACATCAAGTCTTTACAACATGAGATGCAACACGATGAAATCAGGTGCTCGTCAAACTGAGCCAACAGGAGAAATCACAAGTTTTTCAACTTCACCAAACTCACCTATATCAATCTAAAAATGCATTCATGAGTTCAGTTTACCAAAATTGATCGGATTTACAAAAGTGATCGGCCATTTTCTCAAGAAATTCAGCTACAGCAACAGGCTGTCCCCAGGGTCCTAAATTGTCAATATCTCAACTTCTACTTAAGGAAGAACAGTCATTTTTTCACACACTTAAAGGGAAATTAATAATCTTTACAGTGATACCAATAACTCCTTGTGCTCAAAATTTGACGAGAACCTGATTTCATCGTGTCGCATGTCATATATTTACATTCTAGTGGTCAACAACAAAGCTAGAAATTGTATCACGTCAGGAAGTGTTCAATGGAGCGTTGAATTTAAATGTTGTAAAATGACCCGACAAAATTCTTTTCTGCTATACTGAGCACAGGCAGAAAAATTCAGTATAAAGCATGGACTCATACTTTTCCAACGAAAGACCAACCATAAACTATATTATGTATAACAAAAGTATAATCATAACAGCTTCATGAGTTCATCTTGCGCTATCAACAACGGACAAGGATATGATAATATATGTATACTAGAAGACAACCCACATGCAACAATGTCGTGTGCCGAATTGCAGATGGATCCATGCAGTAGTTTTCGAGTCCATAAGCCTATTGTGAGTTTTCTTGGAATTTTATACTATATTTATTATAAACTTGCGAGAAAACCCTATATATATAAATTTATTCAGCTTATCATATACATAAATATATGATGAGTCACACAACGATGGTTAATCTTCATAGATTCTGTGCCGCTTCAGTTCCGAGTGGTAAAGAATCGCTATAATAAAATTGGAAAACGAATTCCGCAATTCCCGTACATGGGTATACAACTTATTCACGGACATTTCAATGTATCATTGAATGGATATTTACTTTCGCTATGTAGATTTTGCTCTAAAACGATACCCACGAGAGAAAATTGACCCAAAATCCACAAGAGATTAAGACAAGCTTGGCACGACATAGTACGACAAATATTTACCCCAAGAACATTTTCGCTTGATCATAAATTTAAAAAAAAAAACCAATCAAAAACCTTTGACGATCGATGGCCGCGGAAGTTATATGTGAAAGGCATGTGAATAGTTGCAGGTATCCATCCAGGCATCCGTTAACCGTCGTCCGTGAGTCCGCTCATCTATCTATCCACTCATCCATTCACTCGCCTATCCGTCCATCCATACATCCATCCTCACTCCCACCCACCTGCGATACATCTATCCACGTATCTAAACAGAGAACAAATTTAAATGATGATCTTCTGTCAAAATGTCCCTTAAAGTTTCTTCTGCCCCCCCCTTAAAAAAAAAAAAAAATAGGAATGTGACACTTCAATGTGAGAGGAAGTTACAGCAGGCTTAGTAACGACTCCTGTACATCTCAGGGCCGCAAAATCCTAATTAAGTTCCTGGTGATCACAATAAATATTTCAAGAGACAGGCTCACAGATCACGCAAGGCTTGTCTTCCTTAACAGTTTTTCTCTCACAGTTCACCAAGTGGGAAACCGTGACAGCTTGGATCAATGTTGTGCTCCGAGGCTTGGAGCTGGTGTTTCCTGATGTATTATACCTATGAATACGTGTTCATTTTCTCTGCCTCCAAGTGAATGCTCTAATGCGTCCGATTGCGCAAAATCGACCAGGTAATGAATGGGGGCATACAAACTTGAGATGCCAAACTGGACTGATTCACTCTCTGATAAATTATTTCGCAATCGCCATCTTTCTTTTAAAAAAAATAATAATAATAATAATTAAATTTAAAAAATAAAAAGGAGACGAAAAAAGAGAAAGAGAAGAAGAAAAGAAGAAAAAAAAAGAAAGAAAGAAAAAAAAAAAGATGGTCGGAAGAAGAGAGGAGCCACATTAATCGGCAGGTTGTTGAAGTTGGTGATGTTGAAGACAGATGGTGATGACGATTTTCTTTCTTTCTTTCTTTCTTTCTTTCTTTCTTTCTTTCTTTCTTTCTTTCTTTCCTCTCTCCGAGGAAGAACCAGTCGGGTTAAAACATTTGGAAAGTTTTTTTGTTTTTTTTTTTCATTTTTCTTTTTCTTACATGTTTTTTTCCTTTTTCAAATTTCGTTTATTTATTTTATATTTTTTTCCATTTCCCATTTCTATCTATATAAAATATACATTTATCCATTTATTTATTTTTTCTTTTCACGTCATTAAAAATCACAATAGCGGTTGACGGCCACTGTGTTTTTTTCAAGACACTTATAAAAATGATGATGGTGATGATGAAAATGTTATTGCTGTTGGTGTTGTGGTGATGACGATGATGATTATGATGACGTTAGAGATGACCTCATAATGATGATATGAAGATGCTGTCTTTGTTTTTGTTTGTTTGTTTGTTTTGTTGTTGTTTTTTGTTTGTTTTTTGTAAGACACTTCTAAAAAAATGATGATGATGATGACGCACACAGCAGATGACGTGGCGTGTTGCTATCTCCATAAAAATGACCTCATCAACATTTAAAAACAGTGATAAGACAAACAAAGCGTAACAAAGGCACGGCCGTCGTTTTTGTTGTTGTTTTAGTTGTTGTTGTTGTTGTCGTTGCTGCAGCTGTTGTTGGTGTTGTTGTTGTTGTTGCTATCCTTGTCACTGCCGATATTGTTGTCGTTCTCTAGTTGTCTGTTTCGGTGCACAAAAGTGAGGCAATATGACGAGGGTGCTGTCGTTATCATAAAGGAGGCACCAAAGTTAATGGGGGCAGGCAAACACGGAAAACAAAAACAGATACACACGCAAACTGACAGAGAGAGAGAGAGAGAGAGAGAGAGAGAGAGAGAGAGAGAGAAAAAGAAAGAGAGAGAGAGAGGGGGGGATCTCCCGTGAGCATCACCGAGTTCTCCAATTATGCCCTTCGGAAAGATAGTACTGTAGTTTCCGGGGCCCATCGAGCAACCGAACAAGTAGGCCGGCCTACTGGTGACACCTTAGTTCCGTTTTGCAGCATTGCGTCTCCTTGAGAAGTCATGTGGGTTTGCCTTTGGCTTTGAAGCAAGATGTCAACTACTGATATGATTGATAAATTTGACTTTGCTTGTTTGGGGAGCTTCTGATCCTATAACCACAGCATGTTTCTGCCCTAAATATTGAAGTTTCTGTCTGAAGGCAGTATGTGCACTTCTTTTCTTTCTTTCTTTCCTTTTTTTTTTTTTTTAAACCGTATTCAATTTCTTTCAACCACCTTCGTTTCCGATAAAGCGTAACTGACAAAATAGCTCATAAAAACAATCTCACTTACCGGGAAAATTATTCGTACTAAGTTCAATTTACAGAAGATTGCAGCAACTTGAGTGATATATCATTATACTGGTCTACCGCGATGACTCGCTTACTGCCTAAAATACATGTAGCTGTATTGCCTTTTAAAATAAAATGTCAGCATATAGCCTCGATTACACGCTGGGTAAATCTGAAAAATCATATTCCATGAAAGTTGAAAAACAACCAAAACTGTAAATTGTATGATAACATAGAACAAGCTTTGGAATGAATCACACTCGGCCTGGGATTTCCAAAACTTCTGTCATCTTATCGCTATTCCACAACTTGAACCAAACAAAACCAGTAACAGCGGACATATTATTCTTCTCTCAGAATATGAAACTTGTCGCTGGGCCATTACATTATCAAAGCTACCCTATGCATAGAATCCTGTTCCATTCTACAACTTGAACAGCATTTTACAAATACGTGCTCAGAATATCGTGGGCATTCCCATTTGCTCCTTTGATTTATCAGCTTTTGGATAAAAACGAAGAATCCTACTTTGCCGCAGAGCGTGTCTCTTGGAAAAAAAAAAAATCATTTTCACCGCTGCAATTCGATGTCTGTGTACACCTCTGGTGCAATTTATCTTCTTCTTTTTATTTTGCTTTGTTTTCTTTTGTTTTCCTTATACTTCAAATCCCAATTATTAATTCAGCCATACAAGGCATTAGGACGAAACAAAATATATAAAACAAACAAAATTCAACTCTATGCGGCCCCAGGCACAAGACAGACAGGCGAAATAAGACAAAAGAAAAGCAAAACTGTGGAGTCAGAGCAAGTCCAAGTACAGAGAGATTGGCAAACAATAGAAAAACAATTCAGACAACACACAAAAAACTAAATAGCAAATCACCAGGGCCTCCCGGCATAGAATGACAATGATTAGGCTACTGAGTGACACGACAATCCACACAGCCGAACAATTGAATGCGGATGTGATTATTTCCCATTTTTACCATCTCCTACCTTAAGGATATAAGGGCTGCCTTTTTGACTTTTTTTTTTTTTTTTACCATTCAGTTATTTTCTTTTTTCTGTACCGTTCAGTTATTTTCTTTCTGTTTGTTTGTTTTCTTTCTCTGGTTTATTTTGATTTTGTTGCCTAGAGTGTGGACAATGTTTTCAGGACCAAACAGACATCAACCTATAGTGCTGAAGTTCCCTAGCTTCCTATCACAGCTTTTAAAGTGCAAAAATAACACATAACAAAACTGGATAAAATCAACCAGTGAACAAGCAGTATGCAATTTCTGCTTTTGTTTTCTTATTATCTATTATACATTTTTGACAAACATCCTGTAACAAAGTGACTTAAAAGTATATATACTTCATATATACATTTTTTTTTTAAATATTGAGATCCCCAGTGGTTAGTAATTTATTATTACAATAAGTAGAATTTCACATGAAGAAAATACAATGTACTTCTGAGAACTATAACGAAAACTGGGCGACAATTTAAACCAAAGGAATGTTGAGAGAGAGAGAGAGAGAGAGAGAGAGAGAGAGAGAGAGGGAGAGAGAGAAGCAAACAGACAGACTGTCAGAAGGACAAACAGGCAGACAGATAGACAGAGTAAAGGACAAAACGAGATGAGAGACAGAAAGATAGGGACAGTGGAAGACAAAGAAAGACAAGTCAGCAACTTGTGGAATGACATGAAATATGGCCCTAGACAAATGGTGTCAGCCGAAATCCAATTCGTATAGTAAATCAAAATCCCAAACTTCATCGTGCTGTCAAAACTTTCTTCTGCGCTGATAAACCCATTTATTACAAAGCAAATTTTATGACTGTCCCTCTTTTAACTCCTCCCGTCTTTACAACTTCTCCCCTTCAGCGTCTGATTTCTCTACAACGCATCCTTTACCCTCCGTCCATTCATACCGAACAGCAACAATCTATCTGCCCATAACCTTGCCAGCCGCGTGCCCAGTGTGTCAATCAATAGTCAGGAAAATGGACAACTCCCCCCCCCCCTTCCCCAAATCCCTATCTGAGCAGATCCATGCCGACAAAATTCAATATGCCAATATATATATAAAGTCTGATGCATCTTTCCACACCTTTTTTTTTTTTTAAATCTATACATTTATGCTCACCTCAAGCTCCCATTATGTCGCCGCTGTAATTGCTGTTGTAGTTTTGTTGTTGTTGTAGTTGTTTTTGTTTTGTTTTTTTTTAAAAGTTCATGTGTTTCAGTTTCTTTTTTCTCCCCCCCCCCCCCCCCCCCTTTTTTTTCATAACGTAAATTGTACTGTTTTTCGTTTGTTTGCTAGTGTTTTTGGTTGTTTTTTCTCCCTGCTTCAAATAAAAAGCGCAGTCCTCCGTCCAATTTGAAAAAAAAACAAAAAACAGTTGTGGCAGTATTTTCTTTTCCTTTATTTATTTATTTACTTGTTTACTGGTTGATAATGCCTTTGTATTATTCATTTTATAGTATTGCGATTACATTTTGATTTCTTTCCAGTTTCAAATTCAACTCTTTAAAATTTACTGCGCTGCCTGAAAATTGATATCAGTGAGTCTTTCACTGTTTGTTTAACTGAGCAAGTATTCTCAGGCCAATTGCATTTCCTAAACTATTACATTTTCTTACAAAGAGACGAAATGATAAATGCAAAATTTCCCGAACTGACTGCTATGGTCATTGAAACCACCTACTAACCCGCTCTGCTGATTGATCAATTCCCGCACATATTATTATTCTGAATCTCAAGGACTAAGCACAGTAGATTTAATATTAGATAATATTGTACCTAAGAACATGAGGTTTAACATTCGATAATATTGTATTATCACCTGACTTTTCATCGAGCATATGATTAATATGTTCTCCTCTGTGTGGCTTCTTGCCCATGCACATTTTTCGCTCTAATCTTCTAAACTAAATCTGTTCGATAAAAAATAATTAATTTGTTCATTAACCAGTTGATAAATTGCTGACCGTCGCAGTATGGCCTGCCCGGCATGGTTTATTCATCAACGAGCATATTCACCCGCCCCCCCCCCTCCTCTTCCATCTCTATATTATAGTTAGTGCACTGAAGTATTCTCTTTCTTCTCTCTTCGCCCCCGGGCGAGACAGACCACAGGTGCAGAACTACGGAGTGTGCAAAACAACAGTAGATCTATATCAACTGTCTTGTGAATCCAATCTATCAAGTTGACAACCCTCACCCCTTAACACACACACACTGAGGAAGAGAAAGAGAGGGGCGGGAGAATCTTATCTAATCGATGCTTTCCTCGACATTAACACCATGGGCTAAGAGAATCCCCAAGTGAACTTAAAGCTGCCCGAAGGACACCGGCCCTGTTCGGGAAGAATAAAAGATCATAAGAGCACGTAGACTAAATTTAATGTCCAAGCTGGATTCGTCTCATGCTATATCATACTTCTAGTTAGCACTAGTCAGCAGGCAAGAAGAAAAAGAATGGTTGTGTGTCTTTGAGATCTTCATATCGATACTGTATGTGTATAGCTGCAGTAGCGTTCTCCGTCCGCTGCCATGCTATACTAATTTAGATGATCGATACTAAGATCGATAGGACAATGTAGGAGCCGTGATATCTAAAGCACTGATTATTGCTTACTGTTTCTAGATGCGCTTCCCAACATGCTGAGTCTCTTCTTTCCCATTCAGGACAATGGAGCAGATCATAGGGAAAACGATTAGCCGTGGCCATCAATCATTTCTTCCTGTTAAAACTCGAATGCTCCATACTTGATGTTGTGTTCCGTTTAATAAAATCGACAATTTTTAATTGAGGGAGGGCGATAACCTAAAAATGTCAACAGAAAACTTCCGGAGTGTCACGTTGTGAATGATGACACATACATTATAGTATAACGTTTAAGAGATATTCGAATGACAAGAAGTAAAGTGTTGTTTTATTTACTACTGCTATTGTTGTTGTCGTTGTTGTTGTGTGCATTGCTAGTCCAACACCTTTTGTGCCTGGCAGACGGAAGTAAGAGGGCTGGAAAATGGTCTCCTATTTCAAGGGAAGCTATGACAGCATTTTTGCCGAGAAGCGTTTGAATCACACAGTGGGCTGGGTTAGGTTGCAAATTTTGTCACAATCTGTCTCTGCTCGGACTGGGTTGAGTGTGCTCTCTCATTTTGCCACACCGAGAAAAAGAGCAACATGCAAAAGTCGCACAGGAGACACAATGAATAGACAGGGAGATACTATGGGCGATGTCTCACGTTTGACTCCATTTATATTCTCCCGTTTCACATTGATAATAATAGTAATATCATGTACTTTTTTATTTCCTTTATAAACTTTGAAAGCCTCTCCTATACAGTAAACAAAGCATTTAACTGATATTTCCTTTCATGTACAACAATACCCTATCTACATTTTATATGTTTTCATTACTGCCCCGACGAAGAGCCAAGCGGGCTCCAAAATTTGGCCAGCGATATTAGTTTATTTAATTAACTCAATTCAAAATTCTTCATATTGTTTTTTCAATTTTTTGATGTATTTGATTAGTTGCCGGTGGACAGTCATCTTAATCATTTTTTTTAATATAATAATAATAATAATAATAGTAATAATAGCAGAAAGCAAAGAAATCAGATGTGAGCCTGATCTCTCCTTGTCCTCGTGATGTCCACATCGTGTGTTACTTCAGGTCGTGTTTCACTCGATGTCTAGCCAAAAATGTGCAAGTCTAGCAAAAATACCAGTCATCCTGGGAAAAACAGCACAGAAATACAATAATGTATGAGACCAGTTTCCGGCAGAGAGCAGCCGTGCTTCCCGATGTCCGTGTCCTCCTTGTTCTCTCTGCCCACCTTCGCAAAAGGAAACAGCGCCAGGACGGAGGAATCAGCCTCCGGCTAATCCTAAAACAAGACAACAAGTCATATTCTGAAAGCTAAATTGGACACCTCACACTATAAAAGTCCCACGGTCTTAAGGCCATATACCATAGATTTCATAACGGTGGAAGTATCCTGCCGATCTTCCAAAAATAAAACAAAAGAAAATAAAAAAACGAAACTATTTTGCGTCAAATAACAGGAAGAGTAGAGACTAAATTCAGACATTACGAGGACGCTCAGGAGATCCAGGGGCAAAGTATGAATAATTGACCTGATAATATGAGAGTTCTGGAATTCACAATCTTAAGTTGTGCAATGCACTAGGTCAGGGATTTTCTCAACCATTAGCGCCATTTTTTTTTTTCCAATGCCGAAGGGTCTGATTGTAGCACAGAGTCGCTTCAGCTGGAAACACATCATTATTTCTCTACCCCCGGTCCTGGCTTAATTCAATGTCTCACCTCCAACAAGAACGAGTGTCTCACCCCCTCTTGTATAAGAGGAAGCGAACAGGACAAAGGGAAATTAACTCCGGCTGCCCTACCTTCTTGAAAAACGTCCCTTCCCAAGCATCATAATTCCCTGTTATCTCCCAAAGTGCATGCGTCGTATATATATTTACGTGTGTTGTGTTCGACTATGGGTATGGACGAGGGAATCTGCATTTGAAAGGTTTCAGGACAAAATGGGACATATCCAAAATCGCCGTTTAAAGAAAAATGACAACGGGCCATTTTTTTCCCAGTCAGCTGGGTTATTTCCCTTTGTAAAGTACAAGAGGTGTAGGACAAGCATTGCACAGAAGGGGGAAAAAATCACTTTTTCTCTTGTAATCTGAAACACCTAAAGAAAAAAATTATGAAACAATTATCACGATAAGAGAAAAACAATTTCATGATATGGTGAATTTTTCAGAACTTTTTGTGATATACATTTCATATAATCAGCAAGAAAGTGATATTTTCCTTCTTTCTCCTTTTCCCTTGTGTTATACCTCTTGTACTTGACAAAGGGAAGTAATTTGGCTGATGGTCAAAATGGCTCAATTTTGTTCTCCAGAAGTTAGTAATTTATCATTAAGAACTAGAATTTTCTGAAGACTTGCGGGAAGGATAGGTCGCGTTTGGTGAAAGGAAAGTTCTTACCATATGGCACTAGTATCATCATTCCCAGTATTGAGGGGTATAACTCAAAATTTTCAAGGATGGCGTTTATCGCGTTTTGCCCTGAAACCTTTCATTTTGAATTAAAAGTTGTCTCCAGCAGAGAGGGCACAATCTATCGTTTGTCACAATCTGTTTCTGCTCGGACTGGGCTGAGTGTGCTTTCTCATTTTGCCACACCGAGAAAAAGAGCAACGTAAAAATTCGCATAGGAGACACAGTGAATAAACAGGGTGCCTGCCAAAGACTGTTTCATTCCATCCTGAATATATTATCGCAATCACTGTTCATACTGATTCATCCAAAGATAGCTTGATACCTCACCTTTAATCTCTGGAACTGCTGAGCCACAGAGAGAAAGAAAAAGAAGGGAGGGTGAGATAGAGGGAGAGAGGAGGACAGAGGAAGAGAAAGGAAAATGGAGAAGACGAAGGAAAAACAAAGAATATAGAAATTAAGAATGAAGTCAAGTTTATTAAGACCCAGCATGTGTGTATGTGTGTGTATGGATATGGTGTGTATGAGAAAAAGAAAGAAAAAGAAGAGTCAGAGAGAGAGAAAGAGACGGGGGGAGGAGGGGGGAAGACAATAGTTAAAAGTATTAAATTATGAAATATGTTAGGAAAAAGAGCGACGGCTGACACATGATAAAGAAACCTATATCAAAATCAATCCTCACTGCCTTACCCCACATCACGATTTATTGTACAAACAATACTTGATCTCATGTGACAATTTCATCCCTGCCACTAATTAATTCTCACAAGAACTAAAGTACAGATAAATAATAAATTCATTTGAGATGCCGCATTTCGCCAGGATAAGTCGATCTGGGAGTGTGCAATTTCCTAGCACAGGCAGACACTGACAGACAGCCAGACAGACAGCAGACAGATCGATAGACAGATTGGTAGGTAATTAGACAGACATAGATAGATAGACAGACAGACAGACAGACAGAGAGACAGACAGACAGACAGATAGATAGATAGATAGATAGATAGATAGATAGATAGATAGAT
>JBCAUA010264403.1:0-20083 GCA_038406235.1 Peronia verruculata | reverse complement strand
ATAGCCTGATCGCTGGTCAATGCGAAACTTGTTGAGTGGGTCAAGTGGCCAGGGGAGTCTGCGTTCTTATTCAGTATGGAGTAAACAAAGTGACTACGTCACATGTATTTGATACACTCTTCCCTCATGATTTGTTTCTTTTGAATGTAGTTTCAGACCATTTGAGAGGACTTGAGCGGGCCATGTCGCCTTTGATTTCTCTTCTCTCGTCTTTCTGTTACTGACTGCCTGGATTCGGTTAAATCTATGGACTTTCTCACAATCTAAGAAAAAAAAAAAATCATTGACTATCGAAAGATCTTGTGCTTAGATGCAGCCGTACCTATTATGTGACATTTTGGAAAAACCGGGTCCGATAACACCTAATTGTTGACAAACTGAGTAATATCACAGCCATGCGACAGGCATAGCAAGGAAAGGCCAGACTGTCTAAAGATGGGCTTCGCACTATAATAGGGCTTCACCTGTTGGCTAAAGGCGTGCGACGCAGTTGTAGGGTTAACCACTCAAAATTGTGCATTAAGAAAAAAAAAAAAAAAAGAATCTATGTCAAATACATACATATTTGTATTACATTTTATCATAAAAAAATATTAAAAAAAAAAAAAAAAATATGGCATAGCTGAGACTCGAACCGGGGTTGACAGAATGTCAGTCTGGTTACTTGTCCATTAGGCCACAGCTGACTATGACCACATGGTGAAAATAAAAATTATAATACAGGGGAAATGACAATAAGTTTGAATAGACCTGAGGGCTAGCTGGACTTAAGTCCGGCTAGACACTTCGTATTTATATTGTGCTTATCCCCATAATTACAGGCTCAAGGCGCTTTACAATCTATCCCCAAAATCTCTTGAAATTATCGTCTAATCAATTTGACACTATGATTCTAGTTCAGATCTAGGCCTAGTGATGAATTCATCAAAACCAAACGTTGAAGCGTAACAGAACAAGTTTACCGCTGGAGTTCAATTTGACAAAGATTCATAAAACTGATGAAGTTTAATAACATCCCGAACTCAAAAGACTTTTGTCTAATGGTGAACTCCTTCAGGAAGGGTAATAATGTAATTAAATCATAATGTTAATAAACATCAAAGTATGTCTAAAAATAAGATTGCTTCCAAGGATTGCGTTCATTGTTACAGTTACAGAATGTTCTTTTCAGTTATTACAAAATAGCAATGAAACAAAAATAAGGTTTTCCATTTCCTGAAATTTCATATTAACCACTTTAGAGTGTATTAGCAAAACTACACTTCAAAATGTGTTGTTCTCCAACAACTGTCACAAAATGAGTGGTAAAACATGGCTGATTATTAAATGAAAAAAAAAAAAAATTCTTGGGAACTAGTCAAGATATTGGGACAATTTGAAGAGCATACTCAACTGAAGCTCAAGCCTTATCTTTTGGAGCTTTTTCATTGTCATAAATTTTGAAATTTTCACTACACTGCCAAGGACACATGATGAAAATTGTGGATAAATATGGATTCATTAGCTATGCCCACCACAGAAAAAAAAAAACAAACAAACAAAAACACACACATCTTTTGCCCAGCGCTTCAAGTTCTATGTTTGAAAAATACCAGGGAGATTCCCAAAGCAAAGGCAAGGAAAGTCAGGCAGAGCTGTAGATCTTTGACAATTCTGTCCATCTTTTGCACTACCTATCCTGACAAGGTATCAGAGATGACTTCAAATGACAGCTGTGCAGGCTCCCGATGTCTCTGTGACCTGGGTCAATACATTGATATTCCCTTCAAAGAGTCCATTTTTTGCCACTACCCGTCCTGGCAATGTATTAGAGACAACAGCTGTGCAGGCTCTTGGCGTCTCTGTGACCTGCGTCACTGACATTCCCTTCACACCAATGACTTCTGTTACAAGCCCTGACAATATCACTCTGGTGAATCTACAGTTCCAAAATACATCTTGCACTTGTTTGGTCACCGGTGGATAGTTTACTTACAGCACATTTGGTCACCGGTGGATAGTTTACTTACAGCACATTATACATTGTGATATCAAATGCTACAAACATGGCTGGACAGGTCAGATATGACTACATGGTTGGGTTACATCAATGGTCAGTCTCTCCACACAGTTCCTGTCAGAGGCTGAGAGAGCTGTCAGATTTATTGGCCTGGTTTGTAAGGGTTGAACTCATCTTTTCTCAGGGAGGCCAGGCTATGGTTGACCACACGGTGATGGGCTTCGTCAGCACGGATAGCAAGGATCACATCCTTCATAGTGGCCTCAGGCTGTCCGACGCAAACAGGGGGAGAGAGAGAGAGAGAAAGAATACAAAATTAACTAAGCAAGCTGAAGCAAACAATGGAGAGAGCTAAGACAACGGTAGAAATAAATGAATGGTTACACACATACAATTATATAGAACTGCAGGAGCACAGGATAAATATTTCATACAGGTGATTAACTCCATGTTTCAGACCCTCAGAGCTTTTAGATGCAGCAACAGAAACAAACTGCGGTTTACTAAGGACTGAGCCTTTCACTGTGGTCTTTGCAACACTTCTTACATCATGACAAGAAGACAGAGGTGTGGTCCAATATGTCTTACAGCGACAGCTGAGTATCTCTACATCTGATAATCACAAGGAAGCCACTGGCGGACAGAATGAAAGCATTCAATTGTCTAGTCTAAAGTAGAAATATCTGCTCATCAAATTTCCTTATGAATTTTTGCTTCTCTCTCAGATTCTATGTCACTGACATCAATTTTGAGCCTATGACAAAACAAAGGTCCTATTGACACAAAATCTCATGACTTCTGGCCAGCACTCCTAAAATCTCCCAATATTATTTTTGTTGAAAATTTTCAGACAGCCTAGATTTTGTTCTGATTTAAGCAAGATTATTTCCCTTAGCACTGAGAATTGTAATGATGTACATCTGAAATAGTCTGGCAAATCTGAAATTGACGACAGGCCTGCATATCTGAAAACTCTGGGCTGACTACGCAGACAGAACAAAAACAAGGCACAAATAACTGAAATGAACAGACACAGACATGGAGAGACCTTGTCTTACCTTCAGTTTCCAGTATCTGATGGCCACATCAGGGGCTGGTTGGGTTTTCCAGTGCTGCATGGGTCCAGACTCAATGTCCTGTAAGATCAAACAAGAGCCAACAGTCACAACCTCTACATTCTTCTTCACCTCATGTAAATTTAACCATTTCCTCACATCTTCCAATCTTTGTCAAAAGTTAGACAGCAACACTTGTGAAAAAACAATGGGGAATGTTTTTGATCAGCGCCATTACTTCCCTTTACCAGACATAAAAGTTGTTGAAGAAACAGTGTAAAGATGGAAAAAACTCACTTTTCCTCTTGCCATTGGAAAAACTGATCACACAATTTTTTGCTCAAACTATCACTATGTGAAGAAAACCACCTTATACAATGAATTTTTTTGTAATACAAATTTCACACAAAGAGTGTAAAAGTCATTTATTCCTTCTCTATGCTGCTTGCTCAATAACCTTGTGCCTGGCAAAGGGAAAGAACAAGGCTCGACAAAAACAATCTTAAATCAAATCCAACTT
Organism: Peronia verruculata; assembly: GCA_038406235.1. Lineage (NCBI taxonomy): Eukaryota > Metazoa > Mollusca > Gastropoda > Systellommatophora > Onchidiidae > Peronia > Peronia verruculata. The sequence continues at coordinate 16,509 of JBCAUA010264403.1, read as the reverse complement.
ATCTAAACAATGAACTCACCTCACAGACCTTATACCCACGGACAACAAATAAAAAAACCTGCATTAAACTCTACAATTTGGCAGAGAGAGGACATCTAAGCAACCAAGGCCATGAAATTTTTAACATGAAGCTGTCTCTCTCTAATGTCTCTAGGACGGCTTGTTCTTGGGGCTCAAAGATACTCTTGTAGAGACATTTGTCTTACGCCCATGGCAAATGAGTCGCAAGTCACGCCAGGTGAGTTCAAGTCACAGCCGTTTTTTTACCATTTTTCACTTTTTTCCGACTGTGATACCAAAATAATTTTTTTTTTTTGTTCAGATTAAAAAAGGGTCAAATTGACATTTTGTGAAAAAAAGAATTTAGTAGCTGGAAAGTAGTTAAAAACGACCAAAAACAGCCATATATCTTCATTGCCCGGGGCGACATTTGCCCTGGTCGCAAGACATTTACTTTCTTTCACTTCACTAAATCTGAATGAATAAGCTTGCCAACTAAAGTACAGTGATTTTTTTTTTCTTTTTTAATATGTTAGAAATCCTCACAAGACCCATGTTGAATTCAGCTGTTGCTATTATAAATAGGAACAGAACAAAAAAGTTGGCAATACCACCTTCTTCCCTAATCTGATAGGGAAATTTGGCAAATTTTGACTATTGACATTTTGACCCAAAACTGGCCAATCAGGTACCGGGACCCTCCTCCCTTTTCCCCGTCCAATCCAATGGATTAAAAATAATCATATTTTACCATATACACCTGCATGAATAGCAAAAATGGGCAGTCAGGACATTCTATCCAATTTTTTTTTTACTAAAATTGCACTATTTATCATTAACATCTATAAATCATTAACATCCATCCTGGGAAAAGTGTGTTCAATGATTTCCCAGTCCTACTACAATGAGACGAACATGTCAAAATTTGAATTTTTGCCTATAATAATTCCTGCATGCTCGCAATTAGAATTTTATTGTGTACAAACACTTATGTTAAAACAAACATTCCTGCAAACGATGGAAATCGATCAGCAAAAGTAAGGGAGTTATAATAAATGTTTCAAATCATCTCATTTTTCAACTGCTGGTATCTAACAACTAAAATTAAAGTTTCCTGCGTTCACAATGGAACTGAAAAACTGTTCCATTCTTTCTGACCAATATCTCTTAGTCCTGCAGATTGCAGAAGTACTATGGACATGGGTGGGGGTACAAATAGAGAGGAGAGAAGCTCTGACTTCTATCAGGTGTGGTACTTTGTGCAGGGAGATGTGGGAGTGATTTCATTGTGACACGATTATTAATACTGACTGATTGTGGCCCTTGGACTGTGCCGGTGATGGAAATCTAAAGATTTGCAGTGTAGCGCTCTTGCTGGACTCACTTCTAACCACTGGGACCAGACTGTACAACTTACATACAATTAGACAGCCTAGTAAAGATTATATAGCGGCTCCAACACATAAATTTCTTCAACTCAGATGCCACTTACCTCCAGACATTTTGTGTACGTCTTGACAGCTTCCTCCTCCAGGTAGCCCACAAAGCGATGACAAAATTTGCCACTGATGATGTAAGTGAGACCAAACATCGTCACAAAGACACCTGCCAAAATTGTAAATATGACCATGACAAAAAAAAAAAAAAAAGAAAGGAAATCTTTCCTTTTTCATATGGGTCAGATATCAAATACATCATCCATTCATCCATCCACCCACACAATGCCTCCATTCACTCATGCACCCACCCAACTCATGCACCCACTCACGCATCTACTGACCCACCCACCCACACATTCACTCACTCACGCATTCAATCACTCACTCTCTCACTCCCAGTTTACAGAATGGAAAGAAAAAATTACTATTAACCACAAGAACATCTTTGGTAGAAATGCTGTCCCAGACCTGCCAACCCTGTAACTACAAGTGTCAAAATAGGACTTTGGCTCTCAAAAAATTGGAATCTGGGGCTTAAAACAGGAATCTATATTTGAATGTGGAATAAATTATCTTTAACGGTATGCAAAACAATTTTCCAATCTTTTTTTAAAGCAGAAAGTCTCTAAATTTGGATACTCAACATACTAGAAGGAGAAAGAAGAATGATGATACTGGGAACAGTAACAATATATGATGACAATACAACAATAACAAACAAGACATCAAGATAGATCTTACTATTTACACTGTAACAATTCTAGAATTGTGAAGTAAGTCCACTCGAATCTAAATCTGATTATTAGAATTTCTGATCATTTGAATAAAAATGAAACAACAGATTTTTTTCCTCTTTGTGTCTATTATGACTCTCGGATAACTAGAAACCATTACTGCAAGTTTCCTTTAACTCAAGCTGGTCAGCGCCACCAAGATAAAAATCCGCGTTTGTCCTCTCTACATGGGAAACAAAGAAGACAGCCCTGCCGATGGGCAAGTAACAAGGACTTTACCTGTATTCAGTGAGGCCTAAGGGGGGGACTACACCTAGAGGTGAAAATCTTTATTATTGGACCCAGGAGCTTCTTATTACATGGAAATAACATAGGTAATATAACATGAAGAAAAATGATGGTAAAATGTGAGTTAGAGTTTGCTGCTATGGCTGCAGTAGCCATATTGGATTTTGTTTACAAAGTTTTTAATTTGAAATAACTTTCTTAGTTATTGCACAATTTCAACGAAACTTTGTATGAGGCTTCATAAGTTCATCGTTAAGATCTGCTCACAGAGATATTTTGCCTATATTTCATAACTTTTAACAAAATCATTCTGACATGAGGGCACCTTCCAAAAATGTAAAAAATATGCAAATTTTGAAGTTCGGGTACCGCTGAAATATTAATGACACCAATTAGCTAAAAAAAAGGCTCTCATATATGTCTCATATATGTATCAAAGGATATGCAGACCAACTTTCATAACAATCTGTTCACAATTGTAAAAGTTATTTTAGAAAATGTGTTTTAAAATGTTGTTTCAAGAAAATTGAAGAAAATGGCCAAAAACGTTTATTAATGCTAAAAATATGCGATAAATACCATTAAAGTTGGCCTGAATTGTACCCAGCAGCTTCATACTCTTTGACGGACTCTTCCTGTGCCTTCTGAATGTCTTCCAGTCTGATCTTTTTTCTTTTCATCCCAATCCCAGATGCATTGTCCATACTCTTTTTTTTTTCACTTGGTGCAACAATGGTTCTTCCTCTCCCTACCAACCCGTACATGCAAATCTATAGAACTGACTTGTTTCTGAGTGAATTTTTACTAGTTGTTGATCTAGATGTAGTTTTATTTGAAATGAAGACTGTGTGGGACTGGTGGTATCTGGATCTGAGACACTAGATCAACACAGTGGGCTAGGAATTGATGTATTCCTTTATTGTTGTTCATAGGTGTCTGCTTCCCGTTTCCTTTGCTGTGCTCTCGTTTTTGTGAGAACGTCGATCCTACCACTGTGTTTAGGTCCAGCTATGATTGTTTACTTTCTCCAGAAACATGATGAAAGGCTTACAAACGGCTGGATGCCCAAAAACTACCACAAGACTAGAATATTGATCCGTGTGGTACCAGTTGCCAGTTGCCTAGTGCTCCGAATGTGTTATGGTTTTTATAAGCTTTTCAACCTCCTGTAATGGCGGTTATCTCAGCTGTCCACAACCGTGGTAAAAAAATAACATAACACTATTGTGTCATGTGATCAGTCATAAGTCCAACTCAACATTAGTGCTCCGAAGCCGCCATATTGCTAATTATATATTCCGACTAATCAGAAAATAGTACGGAGAAACCCGAGCCAATGAATTTTTTCCAGTGATCTCCGAGTTCGAATCGAGACCATCCGAACACTAACGAGGTGAGAAAAGTCGGTCAAAATCACGAAAAAGTCATACATGGTCGGCTATAAATTGAGAACTCTGATTGACTGCTAAAAGAAGGTGAATTTAGACAGCGGAAATCCTGACCTTTGCAATGGTATGCTTTGTTACAGGTGAATTAAAGAAATGCAAGCTGTTTTCGGTGGTAGAAAAGCAGTGTTTTCCTGGCGTTCTTCTACAATTTTGTGACAAATTGAGAGAAATTATACATTTCAAAATCATTTTTAAAATGGTAAACGTCTAAAATTTGTAATTATCTTTGTTGTTTCATGGTCTAGAAATGCTATAGAAGCCGAAACTGCCCCAAACCCCAAAACGGAAAAAATGACTCAAATTTCATAAACCTAGCTCCCCCCCCCCCCAGCCCTTAAAACCTGGGAGGATCCCAGTTTTTCTACAGGACGGTGGCAGTGTCTCTCTTCTTTTTCTGCTTTGCTGCTGCTATAAGTGTTTGACTCCTTGTTCATTTCTAAGACAATCACAGTATGTTGGAATTTGTTCTGCTTATCCATATTTAGCAATTCAGTGTAATGAGGTTTTTCATTGTGCATGGTGTATAAACTAGAGATTTAAAGATCTAAGATATGTGTTCTTCCTCTAGATGAAATTTTGCTGATAATTCATATAATCAAGATACATAATACTCAGTTATATGCAAACTAATATACTTTGGCTCATGCTATAATTAACATGGCAAATGTTATATCACAACAAGAACGTCTCAGGAAAGATATAAAATTTGAAAGAAGCCCCGGCAACTTTTAATTAGGAAGTACAAGCTATTTGTGATCAATCAAACGAAACATGCCAGGTAAAGAAATTGGGAAAAAGAAGTGAAAATTACAATCAAATATTTAGATCAATCTAGTATTGTTGACACATGTTGACTGCCATGTGTCAACAACCATGTGGCATTTATTCCGTTTGGCTTTCCGCCAAGTGGCCCTGTTAATGAGTTATTGGAGGAAGAAAGAAAGGATGACAAATAATGTACTGTCTAAGTCCAGTTCTAAGATTCACCAACATATTCATCATAATTGCCTGCATTTTGTTGATGTGTTTACCATCCAGTCTCTTCCTTTATTTAATTTGTTTTACTAAAATCTTAATGCCTAACAAGTACAGTTCTGGCTGACATCTGTTCTCCTTCATAGAATTTCACTGTTTATTTCAGATATGATTGCCTATGGTGATGAGTGCAGTCCTTTCCTGTCCACTGACGCTGTTTGTGGAGGAACAAATACAAAGTGTATTGTTGCACAAGACACTAAAAGGCGCTGTGTATGTGATGTGACACATTATAGAACTGATGGAGGATCTTGTAATCCATGTGAGTAACTAAGTAGACTAGGACAACAAGAAGTGTGAGTAGATGACGAGATGCAATAAGAGTGGAGTTGATCCTTGTTTGGCTGAGGTTGATGTCAAGATGAACCAATGAGTCGTTATCATAGAACAAACTATTTCTTTTGTCTGAAGGAATGTTGAATATTAATTGAACTTCAGTTTACTCATTACAAAAAATCTTTCATATGAAAAACATAAAAATATCTCATTGAAAAGATGATGTCCTTTATTGCTGCAGTTCTTCATTTTTTTTGGGTACTTTTTATTTTGTTTGTTTGGCTTTTGGGAGCCACATCATATCACCTAAAAGTGAAATTTGGTGAACCTAATGAGAATAATTATTGTGAACTTTAAAACTGTTTATTTTCTTTTTTTTATATATATGATCATAGTAAGTCTCTGAATACTTCAGTCACAGTTGCAGTAAGTGCTTTGTAAAAGTTATGGATGGACACAGACTTTGACATCCAATCATGTGATATTCAGTCAATATTTTTCTTTCCCTCATATATCCATCACGATGATAGCCTCCATAATGTCCCTGTCATAAATAGTTATCTTTCACTGACATCAGAGACATTTGTAAATTATTTTGTTAATAAACATAGTCCAAGTTATTGTTTCGTTTTGTCTCTAGCGTCTCTTTATAGGTTAACATTATGTATACAGTGCCACATTGTTAATGAACGATTGCAAAGATTGTAACAATAAAGATAACTTACTGTTTGTTGTAACTCTCAGAAATTTTTATATCATTGCAGAAAAGGTCACTTGCTCTAATTTCTAAACAACAACAATAACGAAATGCCTATGAATGGCTAAGTATTGAGGGATTAGTCATCAATCACAATGGAATCAAAAATAAAGGAGAGAAAGATAAATACTGAAAAATAGATAATGAAGAAAGCTGAAAAGGACAAACAACTGAAGTTTATTTGTCAGCTTATAATCAGTATGTGGAGATAGAAACTGTGTTAATATTAGATGAAGATCATGTTTTTGCAGTAATGTTCCAGATATTTGGGGAATATTATATAGACAGCTAAGAATAGGAGAGCATAATATTTCTATTAGTCCTTTTTCTTTCCTTTTCAGTTTTATATCATAAATGACTTGCTGCTTATTATTTATTATCTTGTGATTTTTTGTGAGTCACACCTGGTCTAGCAAAATGCACAAACATAGCTATCTTCAGTCCATTTTAGATACTTTACATGACACAGAGCTAACAGCCTAAATTTTACATTTCCAGTTCTAAGAAACCATTTGTAAATAATGTCGTTAAAAATTGAGACATCAGCTATCATTTGTTGAAGAAGGTGGGAGATATTGCATCATTATTATTATTATCTGAGAACTAATTCACAAAAAAGATTGACATGTGCAGCAATGTTATTGTGATGATCTGTTGTCCCCAGTGTCCAAACTACAGGTGACATCTGTAGTGGCTGCAGCCAGAGAAACAACAAGAGTGACATTTACATGGACTCCACCTGTCAGTTCTGGCAGATCTGATGTCACTTACGCCATCAAGAACAACAACAATCAATCAACTCCAGCGAACTCAACAGGTGGAACAGTCACAGGTCTTACCCCAGGCAGACAATACAACTTTGAGATCATCTCCTCTCTACCAGCTGACAGTTATTACACAGCCAAATCTGCCCCAGCAGTGAGCAAAAATGGAGTCTGGACCAGTAGGTTTATGTTTTTTCACATTATCAACTCTTTAATTCACTTCCTTTAGAATCTGTTCAAGTAGATAAATTTCCTAGAAAAAATCTTTGGTTTTGCTGCAAATATGGAACTGTGAATTACAGGGTACACACCATGGTCCAGCTGATTTTATCACTAGTATCAGTCATGTTGTTTCTTCTGTAAAGAATTCCATGATATGTGGCTTTGAAAACAGTGTCAAATGTATGACAGAATCCTCAGAAAAAATAACAGAAAGAACAAAAACAAAAACAAAATAAAAAAAGAAAATTCCGGTTTGCATACAAACATATAAGAAACACAGTGCTAATTGCAGACAAAAAATTCTAAATGAAAACTTATTATGTGCCCTCTTGACATATCTATAATTATAAATAGCACACCAAACAGGAATGTAAAAAAGTATTTAGATATGTAGTTGAATAAGTAAAAAGTACCATTCCAAAAACAATATCTCTTGTCCCCAGGGAAATGAATCGGAAGTCATGCCAGGCGATTTCAAACTACAGCCGTTTTTTCTTTTAAATTTCCAATTCAGATGCCATTTTTTTTTTTTTCATTTTAGTCTGAAGCAAAAATTTATCCTTTCTTTAACATGAACAAATAAGAATTTAGTGTCTGAGTCAGAAAATAATTAAAAATGGATTGGCTTGAAATCGCTTAGCCACCTGCGTACCAGCATGCCTTCAGTTAAACCCATGCGGGTGGTTCGGCCAGGGTCAAGTCACGTTTTATCGCCGCCCCGCTGGGGAGCGCGAGCTAAGTGCCATGACTTCATGAAAATGTGTGGTATTTTAACAGAGCAACACGCGCAACAGAAGATCATGTAACATTAAGACAAATTATAGACATAGAGATGAAAATTTGAATTTTTCTGTGATATATTTTTTGATGATACATCTCCCGTGAAAGTGAAAATAACACTAGTCCAAAAGTGAGTAAATTATGTTCAAATTTATAACATGTCAACCGTTTTAAATCTCTAATTATCAAATGAAGACCCCGAATTGTATCTGTGTCAAAAATGTGCTTGGGAAGAAGAGGATTTAAGCTTTAAAACAACAACAACAACAACAACAACAACAACAACAACAAAACAAAACAAAACACAAAAAAAAAAAAACTCCTACTAAAACTTTTTCCGCCACAATCGGGTGTTTAAATATGTGACCCTCTAAATAAATGAACAGAGACAGACCGGTATCTCAGATCTGCGGGGGAAAAGGCACTGAACACAACGTATTATCATTGAGAAAACCGTGAAACAGTTTAAACATTGTGTTATTTGCAGTATGTTCAGACATGGAGACAGCGAACAGATATTGCATTATTGAGATTAAGCATATGACTTGTTTCACGAATTAACACATTAATACTACCTGTATACACAATCATTACCAAAGCAATATATTTTATGAGGGTTGAGAAAAAAATCTAAACATTTGAAGTTTGTCTGTTATTCTTTTTGCTGGTACTAGATCTATTAATTGTATTTCTGCCAGTAAATTACTGTCAATTAATGTGCGGCTTCATTTTTTTTTACCGCATGCGCTCTCTTCTCTGACTTTGAAGTGCTGAGATGTATGAGTTTCCCATTCCATTCCATTCACTCAGAGAACCCAGTTCAGATCGATGTTCTATGAAAGGAATGCAGTGGTTTTCTGAAAGTGATGTCTAGGGAGAGCGTGTTGGGGGAAGGCTAGAGACTGTTGTCTGTATGGAAGCTATTGTATTTCCTACTACTGGCTGTGAGTGAAAGAAGTCCGTATAAATGCTTCATTAATTTGTTCATTGTCTTTGGACATCTCCGTGATGTCTGTGGTTGTTTCCACTGCGGCAGGGGTTAACTGCCAGCCCTTCTTTTAATGCATTTGTCGCAAATATAATATATTTCGAATGGGAGCCATCAGTGTCTCTTTCAATACTGATATTGTAATATAGAACAGATCTGGCCTTATAGTATGCTTATCTCGGGTTTGCTTCAGTCTCTTTGTCTTATCATTTCTCTCCTGATAGAACGTCCTCCTTCATTCACACAATGATAATGTGTAGATCAAGCGAGTGCGCCATAATGAATAAAATATGCGATAAGAAAGAATAAATTAATATTCATAACTCACTTTCTGATTTTAATAATTAAACAATTTTCACAGAATGTAGAAGAGACTACGGAGACTTCATTTATGTAAAAAAAAAAAAGTGGTTTGAACCTGGTTGTAAGGAGCTATTCATCGTTACTATAATTATGCCTTGGGTCTCAAAAATGACAATTTATTATGATGTGCCTAGTGTGCTAGTTGCAGTGGTCGTGCTTGTTACCTCTCGCTATCAGCTAACACCGCTGGCTAACACTTCATACAAAAAGTGAAGCCCAGTGCGTTAAGTCTTCCTCTGCCAGTACATAGCCTCTCCATTTGCAATGCCCTATGTAGTGGTTCCCCGCACCGTGACCTGGAAACTGAGCACCTCACGGTCTCAGGCTGAACTACAAGGACTCAGAGTTGGTTGGCCCCCAGACATGCGGTGTCCAAGCCCACCGATGTGCGGATACGCCCTGGTGCCCTATGGACCAACTCCCAGCTATGGATTAATAGCTCCACTGCCTTGTGGATATCCCGGGAGAGAAGAAGGCTGAAGGAGTGAACTCCGATAGCAAATCCTGGGTGGAGCCCCTAAGGCGGGTGAATGACATATTTGTCACATTCCGACAACTCCTGCATCTTGGTTCACCTCCAGCCGTCTTTATCTTGTCTTTCCACTGGATCCAGCGTATCAGGACGAGAGAGTGAGGCTGATCCAATGCAAGTCTCCCTCCCTTAAATCCAAGTTACATGCAAGTCACGACATCACCATCCTGTCAGCCTACAAGTCCTGCGGCGATAGATGAGCGGTGAAGCAGTAGGTGCTGATACACTTGGAGTTGTAGTCGCGAACCTGCTCACAGGCGGCTCAGGACATGTGGTCGTTCTACACTGAACCGAGGCAGCAGTAGATTGCGGCAGCCTTCTGAGTGACGAGCAGCCCTTTTCAGGATCGCTCTGCTCACCTCCACAGCAAGAGGACGGGGCTAGAAAAGGTGCCCCAAACACAGCCTGCCTCACCACATCCTAGCCAGCACACTGCGGCTGGCGGGGACCCCCCACAGCAGTCGAAATTCAGGACAGAAAAAAATCAAGGTGCTCATCTTAGCGTCATGGAATGTTAGAACTCTCCTTGACAACGCCAAAGCGGCCCGGGAGACGAACTGCTCTAGTACTCTAGGCTCGCTACAAAGTTCACATCGCAGCCCTCAGTGAGACACGCCTCGCAGACAAAGGACAACTGACAGAGTCCCCCGCGGGGGTCGGGGTATATCAGTAGACTCTCTGTTCTCACCTGCACAGATAAAATTCGGGGTCTTCATCTGATAATTAGAGATTCAAAAAGGTTGACATGTTGGTGTAAGCCCGCCATCGGTGAGGTGTCTCCCATGGAGTGCCACCCTCAACGTTCCAGGGGAGAGATCTCTTCTCTCTCTCCCCTCGCTCATGTCTTCTGTCCCGGTTTCTTTCCTCTTCTCTTTCTTCACGACTGCCATCAGTATCCGGTCCAGGAAAAACATAGATCTGACCGTCGTTGTTACGATAAAGTAGGCGCCCTGTTGACCGTTGGGTGCGCCCCCTTAGAGGGGAGAATGGGATCCTGGTAGTTGAGGTGGCCCAGTCTGCGGACTGTAACCCCACCAACACACTACTTCAGCCCGGCATTCTTCTGAGACGGGCGGGTGAAGAAGGCCCAAATTCATCCAATCGGTCGGGTTCTGTCTTTCTTAGAGAAGCGGGACTCAGGGTCAATCCTGCGGGACGTGCCTGTGCGTCCCGGTGAGGATATATCACTGGAGTAGCCTTGGCACTCAGCTCTGGATATCCGAGCATTATGTGTCCCCTTGTTGGCCTTCGGGTGGGGCGCTCTGGTGGAGAAATTATAAAACTTAAATTTATGGAAACTACAAAGAAATCTCCTCGCACCCCTCCGTCCAGCCTGTCACATAAAAAATGGAGACTGGATGGGGCTGAACCCTCCCCATTCTCTGGAAATAGTAACTTAAAGCTTTTAGGTGCTGCACAGCGAGAAATCGGACAGACCACTGAAAACCTTCAATGTATTTCAAACATACAAGCACGTATGCGCGATTACCGGCGGAGAGCAACTCATCTCCAAACTGCAGTCTGCCGACCTGTTGGTTGAATGCAGAAAACACCGCCATTCAGAGACACTGTTGAAGGCCAAAACCTTTTTAGATGTGCCCATGAGTGCAACTCCTCATAAAAGCCTGAACAACTCAACAGGTGTAATAAGGAGCCCAGATCTTGATGGCTGCTCTGAAAAAGACATTGCTGAGGGCATTGCTGGAGTCACTGAATCAGCACCAGCACCATCATCCTGACATTTGACACCCCAACGCCACCGGCAAGCATCAAAGCGGGATACCTTCTTAAGACCCAAATCCCATGCGATGGTTCAAATGTCAGAGATTCGGACACACTCAGACACACTGCAGACGTGCCGCCATCTGTGCTCCCTGCTGGAAAGGGGGACTCACTGATTCGGACTGCTCTGCAGCTCCCAGATGTTCCAACTGCCAAGGCGAGAGTACGGCGTTCGACAAGAACTGCCCGAGATCGCAAGAAGAAAAAGCCATTCAGCGCCTTAGACCCATGGCGGCACATTTATTGCTGCTCGTAAGGCAATATGCTCAAGGTCATCAGTGGTCAAGTCCAACAAAGCTTATGCTCAATCTGTTAAAAAGAGCACCAGGAGCGTCGGCACCGACGCTCCAACATCAACAAGCGAAACCGTGACAAAGAATTCCAGTGGGGGCTCTTCCGGGGGGGGGGGGGGGCCGCTGAAAAATCCAAGTGTTCCCAGAAACCCCCGGCACAATCAAGGTCTCTGGTGCCGGGGTGAAAACCTCCAATAGGTTTGCCGCCCTGGCAAAATTTAGTTTTAATATGGAAGGCAAGGCGTGGAAATATAGCCGTTATCGTGCTGATGTGCCGTTAAACCCCGACACAAACAAACAAACAAACAACAACTTATAGAGACTGGTGGCGGCTACATCTTCTTCTGGAGTGGGCACAGCAGCGACGAGAAACGAGAGGCCGATGTGGGAATTGCTATCATAACAACCCATGTCCCGAAACTCTCAAGCATTCCCGAGGGTCTTAGCGACCGACATATGAAGATGCAGCTACCATTGAGACACAGGACCACCGCTACACTGATCAGCGCTTATGCCCCAACCATGATAAACCCTGATGAAGTCAAAGACAGGTTTTATAAAGAGCTCGATAGCCTTATCTCACCTATCCCACAGTCAGACTAGCTCATCCTCCTCGGGGATGTCAACGCCCGTGTCGACACTGATTACCAAGCCTGGCACAACGTCACTGGAAAACATGGAGTAGGCATGTGCAACAGCAATGGACTCCTGCTTAGAACATGCGCCACATACAACCTAGTTATAAGCAACACGATGCTCCGCCTGCCAACCCGCAACAAGACATCATAGATGCATCCTCGCCCTCGGTACTGGCATCTCATTGACTGTGTCATCACCAAGGCCAGAGATAGACAGGACGTGAAACTGACCAAAGCTATGTGTGGTGCTGGCTGCTGGACAGACCGCCGCCTGATCATTTCGAAACTAAACTTTGTCATCTAGCCCAAGAGGAGGCCACAGGGGGAGAAAACTCAGTATAGACAAACTGAAATGCTCCCAGACAACTAAAGGACTGCAACTGAATCTGGAAAACAAACTTGAGAACCTCTTCTGCTCTGGAGGTTCTTGGTCCCGCTGCCAGACATCACCAAGACTGGTTCGATGACAGTGAGACCCATGATCTACTGAAAGAAAAACGCCACTTTCTTTGGGCCCACCAAAATGACCCTTCTTGTATGGCAAAGAAAGCTGCCTTCACCAACATGCACAAGAAAGTCCAGGTCAAGCTTCGCTCCACGCAGGACTCCTGGCTCAGTACCAAGGCCGATGAAATCTAAGGTTATGCTGACAGACATGACACCAAATTGTTCTACGATGTACTGAAAACAGTCTACGGACTGCAGCAACCAGGATCATCCCCCCCCCCTACTCAGCGCTGACGGCTCAACCCTGCTGACTGACAAGAAACAGATCATCGAAAGATGGGCCGAGCACTTCAATACCGTGCTAAACCACCCCACGGTGACCAATGATAAAGCTATTGCACCCCTCCTACAACTGGCAACTAACCAAGAGCTTGACACTCCGCCATCGCAAGACGAGGTCGACATAGCAATCAACCAAACGACCAGCGAGAAAGGTCCTGGCCCTGATGCCATCCCTGCAGAGGTGCACAAGACAGTCAGCGAAACCATGAGCTGACAAGCTTATTTCAGACCATGTGGAACAAGGAGCTTCTGCCACAAGAATTCAGGGATGCCACAATAAAAATTGTCCACAGCTATAAACGAAAAGGAAACTGCCAGTCCTGTGACAACTACAGAGGAATATCCGTCTTGTCCATAGCTGGCAAGATCCTAGAGCGTCCTCCTCAACCGCTTGCTGAAACACCTGGAGCAAGGTCACCTCCCAGATCGAGGTCCTATAGACATATATTTGCCTCCCGCCAGCTCCACCAAAATTACAGAGAACAATACCGTGACCTCTGCACGGCCTTTCTCGACCTGACCAAGGCCTTCGATACAGTCAGTCGTGACTGGCTCTGGAAAAGCATGAAAAAGTTCGGCTGCAAAAGCACGTTCATCGCAAAAGTCCGCCAATTCCATGACGGCATGATGGCCCGACCCTAGGACGACGGTGAAGCTTCCGATGCCTGCCCAGTGACCAGTGGAGTCAAACAAGGTTGTGTCCTGGCCCGTACGCTGTTCAGCATGATGTTCTTGGCTATGCTGACAGACGCCTCCAGAGTCTGTGAGCCCGGAATCAAGATCAGGCTCAGGACCGATGGAGGGCTGTTCAACCCGAGGAGACTGCAAGCCATCACGAAGGTGAAAGAAACAGTCCTCAGAGACTTTCTCCTCGCTGATGACTGTGCTCTCAACGCCGGTGATGAGCATGAAATGTAGGCGGAGATGGACAGCTTTGCCACAGCCTGCAACAACCTCGGCCTCACAATTAGCACCAAGAAATATGAGGTGAGATTCCAGCCAGCTCCAGACAACCAATACAAAAAGCCTCCAGGCAGAAGAGACTTTTACTTACTTGGGCAGCACCCTCTCCCGCACTCCCAACATCGACTCAGAGATCAGTGCTAGAATCTCAAAAACAAGCTGTGCCCTCGGGAGACTGATGGAGAAAGTATGTCCGATGGCCGTGTCCCAAAGCAGCTCCTCTACGGAGAACTACGCAAGGGAAAACGCACGGTCGGAGGGCAAAGAAAACGCCTCAAAGACAGTTTGGAGGTCTCCCTCAAGGATTTCAACATGAATACAGAATCCCGGGAGACCCTGGCCTCCGACAGATCCTCCTGGCGCCATCTCATCACCAAAGGTACTACCATAGCAGAAGAGTGCAGGTCCTCTCAAGCAGAGAAGAAACGGGCAGCACGCAAGGCAAGAGCCAGTAGCACAAATAGCACGGACCCTAACCACTTCTGTCCCACCTTCTCGCCCGGATTGGCCTCATCAGTCACCTCCGGACCCACTGGGCCAGAGCCAACAAGATCGATGCCGTGATCATCTTCGACGAAGAAGGACGAACAAATTATGCACTGCAATTTTTGCAATTTTTAAGAGAATTGCAGTCTTTTCAACAATCTCTTATTGTACAACAAAATATAATACACCAGACAAAACTACATTGAGGAAAGGAGGTTCAATGAGAAAATGCACTGGTTTTCATAATGCACTGGTTTTCATAAGACGATGTTCACTTTAGATACAATCTTAGTATAATGGGTCACAATATGACATCACGGCAAGACGACCCAGTAGTGCAGACCAACTCCAAAATTTGATACAGCGGGCGGGGAATTCCCACCGGGGTCCCATTGACTGGTGATTTATTACTTTTCGGTGGCAAAACTAAAAGCCTGCAGAGGCCCGTTTGCCCACCCATGTGGCGCTAATTATGTTTAAAAACTTACTGTGCATCAATTCTTCCCAGTTTTTTTTTTTTAAGTTCTCATTATTTTTTTTTCTTTTACACTTACTATCTGTAGTTCATGTAAGTTTTCCTGTGCAAGTAAGCTGGTTATTGTGCCATATTACTAATAACAAATGATCATTCGAAAGCCTAGATTTTTGTCTGTTGCCACAAAATAGTGAGATTATAGAAGAAAAATGCCAAATATGGGAATGTACAAAGAATTTGGACCATCCTGGACATAAATTTCCAGAATTTATTTCAAAGATCCTATAGCCCAGCTAGTCAGACCTCTATGATGTCACACCTGAAAAATTGAAACCGCCGACCGCTATGCTATGTGGGGCAAAATTGCTTGTTTTTAGCATTACGCAAAAAGGCAGTGCGAGGATTTGATTTTTAAGCTTATTTACCTGTATTGTTTTCATGTGGCCCGTGAGTAAGTTTTTCCTATTAATGACTTTATTTTAATTGGCAAAGAGAATGACTTCACATGAGACAATGGGGGTAATTTAGTAGATCTAGTTATACTATCAAAATCGTTCATACATTTGCGTATAGATATATATAATAAACATACATACATATATATATGTATATACATTATGAGATATATATGCCTTACAAGATTACTCACAGGAACCAGAAATCCTGCCAGGTTTCTCGAAAGATTGCGCATGAAGATTCTCCAGCAGAGAGGCGGAAAGTGTCATCAGAACTAAAGATATACAAGGCCGTAATCCTCTTGTCATTGCTGTATGGATGTGAAACATAGACCTTGTACAGAAACATGTCAGACAGCTCAAACTGCTTCACAAGATTATGGATATAACCTGACAGGACAAAGTCACAAACCAAAAAGTACTGGACAAAGCTGACTTAACAAGTTGGAATTGCTAATTGCTGAAGGTTCATCTCCGATAAACTGGGAATGTCACTGCTGAATGGATGACTGCCGTATTCCAAATCAGCCCGTGCATGGCAAGCTCAAGGAAGGCTCATGGAGATGAAGAAAACCCAAATTGCAGTAGGACACACTTACGAACAATCTCTGATGGTGCGGCTTGAACCACATCAGAGGTCTCTGTGAGTAACAGAGTATCCTAAAGACTTCTGATCTCTAAGACAATGGGTACTTATGTAAAGGGCAAAGAATTACGTTTGGCTGCCGCCAGGGAGAAAAAGCTTAGGACCACATTGACATCCTGAACAACCCATATCTGTAACACTTGTGGGCTGCAGAGCCACATGTTTCCATTTGCTGACTCACAGTCACCGACATCATTGGTCCCGATGGACGACCAATATATAAAGAGACATTATGCAAGTACATGTATACAAATTCACGCAGGTTTTAAGGGGGGGGGGGGGGGGGCGGCAGCTGGATTTCTGACATTTTGGTCCTTTTCCCGTTTTTGGGTTTTTTTCAGTTTTGGCTCAACAGC